>CAUYUJ010009263.1:0-25000 GCA_963575745.1 Prorocentrum cordatum
GAGGCACCAAAGTCTGGGGCCGATCGGCCCCGAGGCGAGCGCGGTGAGGGTCGTCTGTGACAGCTCCTCCTCCTCCTCCTCCTCCCCTCCTCCTCCTCCTCCTATTCCATACGCCTCCTCCCTCCCTCCTCCTCCTCCTCCTCCTCCTCCACTCCCCCTCCTCCTCCTCCTCTCCTCCTCCTCCTCCTCCTCCTCCCCCTCCCCCTCCTCCTCCTCCTCCTCCTTCCTCCTCCTCCTCCCTCCCTACTCCTCCTCCTCCTCCTCCTCTTCCTCCTCCTCCTCCTCCTCCTCCTCCTCAAGGGAGGGCGCGTCGCGGGTGGGAAAACTGACGGCTTCGTGGGGCGCAGCGGGCCTGGCGCCGGGCGGGGCACCGAGATTCTTTGGGTAGCGGGCTGTCTGGCGCAACCTGTGGCGCAACCTACGGAGGGGAGGGGGGGGGGGGGGGGGCACATCGCGATTCGGTGGGGCGCGGGGGTGTCTGCCGCAGCCTACACAGGACTCGACCCGTGCAGATGTACCGAGGGAGCGAGAGAGAGAGAGAGAGAAAGAGAGGGAGAGAGAGAGAGAGAGAGTGGGAGTGCGACCGCAACTCGGCGGCAGAGGGTGGCTGGCGCAACCTATGGCGCAGCCAGTGGGCGGTGGACAGACTGGAAGCGTCGCGATCTGGTGAGGGTGCGGGGCGTCAGGGGGCAACACATGACGCAGTCTACGACGGCAGCCCGTGCCAGATGCTGTCTTTGGGGCCTCCTGGCGGGGTGGCATCGAACAGACCTCGGTCGCTGTCTCCGAGGGTCTTCTCAGGGCCTCCGAAGGGGCCGCGCTGGCGACGCACCACGGAAGCAACAATCTGGACAACATCGGATCGGGAAACGTCGGGAGTCTCTCAGACCCTGCTCGCCATCGCTCGGACGTCCATTCCCTGTGTTTTTTTCGGCTTCGTGCGTGTTTTTTTCGCCAAATGATCAGGGATGCTCCTCGATGGTCCTCGCCGAAGGAAAAATGCACACGTCCGAGCGATGCCAAGCCTGCGGTTCTGAGGGACGTCTCGGGCGGCGCGGCTGCCTCGGAGCATTCCGGAACACTCGGGAACGCTCTGGAGCGACGCACCCTGGTCCTAGCCCCACCTCGTTTCGTGTCGCCTCGCGCCTGGGATTTTACTATTATGTTTTTTTGCATCCTCCTCTTCCTCTTCCTCATATTCCTCCTCTTCCTCCTCTTCCTCCTCCTCCTCCTCCTCAGCAGCAGCAGCAACAGCATCATCATCATCATCATCATCATCATCATCATCATCATCATCATCAGCATCAGCATCAGCATCAGCATCATCATCATCATCATCATCATCATCATCATCATCATCATCTATCATCATCACAGCATCAGCATCAGCATCAGCCATCAGCATCACATCAGCATCCTCATCCTCAATCCTCATCCTCATCCTCATCCTCATCTCTCTCATCCTCATCCTCATCCTCACCCTCAGCATCAATCCATCATCATATAATCATCATCATCATCAGCATCAGCATCAGCTCAGCAGCATCAGCATCAGCATCATCAGCATCAGCATCATCAGCATCATCATCATCCGCAGCCAGCATCAGCATCAGCATCAGCATCATCATCATCATCAGCATCAGCATCAGCATCGTCATCGTCATCGTCATCGTCATCGTCATCGTCATCGTCATCGCCATCGTCATCATATCATCATCATCATAATCATCATTCATCATCATCATCTCTCTCATCAGTCATCATCTCATCCTCATCTCATTCTCATCCTCATCCTCATCCTCAGCATCGTCATCATCAGCCATCAGCAGCAGCATCAGCATCAGCATCAGGCATATCAGCATCAACATCATCATCATCCGCACATCAACATCATCATCATCATCAGCATCAGCATAGTCATCGTCATCGTCATCGTCATCATCATCATCCATCACGCATCCTCATCCTCATCCTCATCCTCATCCTCGCATCAGCATCATCATCATCAGCAGCATCAGCATCAGCATCAGCATCATCAACATCAGCATCATCATCAGCATCATCCGAGCAGCATTCAGCACAGCATCAGCCATCAGATCAGCATCAGCATCAGCATCCATCGTCATCGCCATCGCCCATCGCCATCGCCATCGTCATCGTCATCGTCATCATCATCATCATCATCATCATCATCATCATCATCATCATCATCATCATCATCATCATCATCATCATCATCATCATCATCATCATCATCATCATCGTTCTCTTTCTCCTCCGCCCTCCTGCCCTCCTTATCCTCCGCCTCCCTCCTCCTCCTCCTCCTCCTCATTATCCTCCTCCTTCTTCTTCTCCTCCTCCTCCTCCTCTTCCTTCTCCTCCTCCTCCTCCTCCTCGTCCTTCTCCTCCTCCTCCCCTTCGTCCTCCTCGTCCCGCCTCTGATCTCCCCGTCACCCTCCTGCTCTCCCTCACCTCAAAAACCACCCCCCGACCTGTCCCTGGGTGCGGCCTGGCAAGGATTTCGGGGCGGATTCAGCCGTGGGCGGCTATCAGAAAGTCGCCAAACAACAACGATCCTCGAATCTCAATTGAGCACCCCCGAAATGAGTGCAGAACAAATGGGTACGGTGCCCAACAACAAATGTGGTCCAAAAAAGACAGCGACCGCTGTTTGGCAAGGCGTTTCTCTCAAATGCTCAACGACCGCGGCAACGCCGATGGCGAGTCCTGCTCAAACCACGCAGGAATTGCTGTCGGTCTTCGTCCAAACATATTAAATCAAGAAACATGACGACCGAACCCCGTCATTCTGAAACAATTCTCTAGCCACATCGATATCATGGGACCCCAAACGAGGCGAAAACGTCTGATTACAAAAATAATGCGACGCCAAGATCTCAGGGCTCCCTGGAACCTAGGGGTTTGAGCCCTTTGTCGCGGCCGGGCCGAGCCAGGCTTCGGGCAAAGCCAGGCACTGTGCCGTGGCAGATGTTGTAGGACGCCATGGTCCTGCGCTGGGAAACGCTGGGAGGTGCGGCAGGAGGAGGAGGAGCTCCTCCTCCTCCTCCTCCTCCTCCTCCTCCTCCTCCTCCTCCTCCTCCTCCCACTCTCCTCCTCCTCCTCCTCCTCCTCCTCCTCCTCCTCCTCCTCCTCCTCCTCCTCCTCCTCTTCCTGCTCCTCCTCATCCTCCTCCGCCTCCTCTGTCTCCAACTCCTCCCCCTCTTCCTCCTCCTCCTCCGCGTTTTTCCTCCTCCTTTCCTCCTCCTCCTCCTCCTCTCCTCCTCCTCCTCCTCCTCCTCCCCTCCTCCTCCTCCTCATCAATCTCATCATCATCATCATCATCATCATCATCATCATCCTCCTCCTCCTCCTCCTCCTCCTCCTCCTCATCCTCTTCTCCTCCCTCCTCCTCCTCCGCCTCCTCTGTCTAATCCTCCTCCTCCTCCTCGTCCTCCTCCTCCCTCCTCCTCCTCCTCTCGTCGTCCTCCTCCTCCTCTCCTCCTCCTCCTCCTCCTCCTCCTCATCCTCCTCCGCCTCCTCCTCTGCCTCCCCTCTTTTCCGTCCCCCCCTCCCCACCTCCTCTCTCCTCCTCCTCCTCCAGCTCCACCTTCTCCTCCTCCTCCTCCTCCTCCTCCTCCTATTCCTCCCCCTCCTTCTCCACCTTTTCTTCGTACTCGTATGATTCGTATGTTTCTCCCCCTCCTCCTCCTCCTCCTCCTCCTCCTCCTCCTCCTCCTCGTCCTCCTCCTTCTTCGTTTCCTACTTCTTTTTGTTGCTCTTCTTGTGTTTCTTCGTCCTTTTCCTCCTCTTCCTCCTCCTCCTCTTCCTCCTCCTCCTCTTCTTCCTCCTTTTCCAACTCCTTTCCCTCCTCCTGTTCCTCCTCCTCCTCCTCTTCCTTTTCCTCCTCCCTTTTCTCTCCCTCCTTCTCCTCCTCCGCATCCTCCTCCTCTTCCTTTTCCTCATTCCTCAATCGTTCTCCTATCCCTCTTGCTCCAGCTCCTCCCCTGGGGGGGGAACGCAAACAGGAGGTCCTGGGGACTTCGGAGGAGGGCTTGGTGATGAGGACATGGGAGGACGACCGGGGGGGGGTACAAACTTGGGGACGGAGGGGGGTCCGAGGAGGACGTCGGGGAAGCACTGGGATGAACACGGATTCTGGGAGGTCGCCGAAAAAAGGGTTTGAACGGACTACGTGTCGAGAGGGCTGCACGGGTTCTTGGGCGGTTCGTGCCACCCTCGTGCCTTCCAAGGGATTCGTCGTCTTCCTTTTCTGTCCTCCTCTTCCTCTTCTTCTTCGTCTTCGTCTTCGTTCCTTTTCTTACTCGCGATCTCCTCCGTCTCCTGTTCATTCGTTTGCTTCCCCCTGTCTCCTCTCCACCTCCGCCTCCACTTCCTCCATTTGATTATCGTCCTCCTCCTCTTGCTCCTACGCCTCCTCCTCCTCCTCCTGATATTCCTTCGTTTCCTTCTTTTCCCCCCTCTCCTCCCATTATTCCCCTCTTTCCCTCTCCTCCTCCTCTTCCTCCTCTCCCTCCCCCGCCCCTCCTCCCCATCCTCTCCCATCCCTCGTTTTACGCACGCTCTCATGTATCCTCCGATTCCTCATCCTCCATTTCCTCCTCGCTCTCCTCCTCCATTCCTCTTCCCGCCACTCCACTTCCCTCTCCCCCTCCTCCTCGCCCTCGAAATCTGTCAGGAGTTTCTTATCACGAAAAGGCAACCGTACTTCAATCAAGCATCGTCGGGGCGAGCTACGCACCACAAAAATTGAAGCGGCTGAACAAGAGCACCGTTCTCATCCAATCTCAACGCCATGTGCAAGCACCCTCCCTCGGCTGATTTTGGCCGACTGAGGCGACGAGGGAGAGGAAAACCAACAAGTAGACCGGATGAGAGGTAGCGCTGGAGATTTCTAAGCGGTCGGTGGCCCAGTCACCAGCCCAGCAGGGCGAGTTAATGCGTAATCAGAAGCATCTGCATGATGAAGCAATTCCAAACACAATTGGTGCGACCAGGAGGCATTATGGTTTGAGCATAAACGTGCAGGGGCTTCTGATCTCGTACTGCACATTCTAAATGTCGCAGAATACTGGGACATGCAGCACGATTGACATACTCGGCAGAAGAAATTGAAACTGCGTAGACGAACGCCCGTTTCTCAACTGTCCTGAATTCGAATTCCCTGCGAAGCGGCAGGCGATGATATACCGGATGTGGATTTAGCTGTCCGTGGCGGGTGCCAGGTCGTGCCTTCCGCTAACAAGGTATTGATTGACAGCTCCCATATGCAAGGACATGCTTTCTACGCTCTCATAGTTTGGTAGAGCATATGCGAGATTCTCACAGGTCCCTGCTTTGAGCACTTCGATGTCCCCTCATCGCGCCTTCTCATGTGACCGAAGTCGGCAGACTTCAATGTGTCTGAACTTACATGATCCGCGCCTGGTCGCCAAAGCAATGGCTGCGCTCGCATCGGTCTTGAACGAGATGCGGCAATCCGCAATCAATCTCGTATTCCGCGCGAAGTGCTTGGCGCACTACAATGTCAGAGAGCACCTTCAACCATTCCGTCGTATTCCGCTTCCTCAGAAGACGACGTCACGGCATTCAGGGGCGAACTCCGCGACGTTATCCAGGGCGAACCCCACATGACTGCTCCTCCTGTCGACATGCGCCTCTTTTTGCCCCCCCGCATAGTCGGTGTCTGTCCACGCTGTTAACTCCAAAAGTCGTCATTCATGCAAACAACGGATACCCCCGCATGTCGTGGTTTTGCAGGCTCTTGCCACGCGTTGTCAAACATTTCCGTGCTCCATCGGGTCGGGGCTGACATAGGTCGCACAAACCCATGGATTAAAACATGCATGTCCGAAAGGTCCTGCGCAAGATAACCTTTCCGGCCCACTCAGGCTCGGTATTTTTTTTATAACAAATGACCTGGGAGCAGCTCTGCTCCTCTTCCTCGCGAGGTTGCTCTTCGCCTTGCATGTCATATCCTGTCTCTTCCTGCTCCAGGCCCAATTGGCGCGTATCTCCGCGTGCCTTTGCTCATTCCCGCGCCGCCCACTCGGGTTCCATACCACGGCTCGGATAAAGATCCGGATCGGCATCGGAAGCTGTTGGCACGAGTTTGTCGGATTCTCAATTCGAGCCTCCCTATAATTTCTCTTTCGAACCTGTCAAGATAAACGACGATGACAAATGGGCTCAACTCATCCCCGTGCGCTGTTCGCCGATTTCGCCCTGCTGTCTGTTTTATTGCACCTGGTGACGCTTTCGCGTTGTCAAAGTCGATGTCGCGCGCAACATCAACGTGGCAATCTCCCCGCTGGCGGCGCCCCGGGCTCCGCGCATCGATTTCACCATCTTCCGCGCGCGCCAGGTTCACGATCTTCTTCGGGCAACCTCAGAGGATGCTTTTTGGCCTGGGAATGAAAATATGCCCGCGTAGCTTGACTACGCTCCCCTCAATTATGCCCTATTCCCTCGGTGGCTGCCATGGAGAATCGCAATTCTTCCGCTTCCAATGGAGGGGTGGCTGCAAATCTGCACTCTTGGAGAGCACTTAGCTTGTTGTGCAAACGGTCGGGAGCGGCACCGAGGATTGGCCTTGCCCCCTTCGCTGATGTCGACCCACCCCGTTCCAATGGGAGGCCGTGCCAGAAACCGCCCGGCATTTCACTTCCTGCACATCCTCTCAGACCCCGCGTTTCCTAAATTGCCCCTGCTTCCGCGAACTCTGGAGCAGGCTCGCCCCGCGCCCGTGCTTCTTCATGTTCGCGGTGAACTGCACTCGCGCGCTCCGGCAACCGACCGCGCGCCAGCAACGCCCCCGCATGCTTCGCGCGCCCCCGGGACTTTCAGGCGCCCCTGGCGTTGGCGCACTCCGCGCGCCCATTGGGGGGGCTGGCTGTCCGGGCAAACTCGGCAGGGGAATGAGAGGCGGCGTTGCGTGCCCCGCCTCCCCCCCTCCTCCTCCTCCTCCTCCTCCTCCTCCTCCTCCTCCTCCTCCTCCTCCTCCTCCTCCTCCTCCTCCTCCTCCTCCTCCTCTACCCCGCTCTTTTCCTGCGATCTCACTAGCCCCCCTGTCCTCGAGCGCCTTGCCGCCGCCCGAGCCCTGCGCGACTCCGCGCCGGCGCTCGCTCCTCGCTGGCGGCCCTGAACTTCCGGGGAAAACGACGAAGCGAGATGCGACGCGATCTTTCCTGGCCCGGGTTGGCGCAGGCCCGTCTCCGCGCTCGTTCGGCGCGCGCCCGGCCTCGTTGATTCGCGTTTCTTCGCCGGGTTCGCTCCGACTGACCTCGGGGTCGCAAATTCTGCGCGGGCGCGCCAGTTGGTCATCGGCCGCCATCTGGTCGTCTAGCCCTCGAAGTATAGCTCGACAGAAGAGTCCAAATATGCGTGCGATTCCCCGCTTCTGCCTCCCCCGGTCAATTCGAAGTGTCGACGGGGGCCTTGGCGCGCCGCGCTGGGGCCCCTCCGATGCGCGGGGCCCGCGGCCGTGGACCGCGCGGGTGTCTTCGCGACCGTCTTCTCTTAATTCTACCGCCTGCTGCAAGACGCAGCAGCGCAGATCGCCGCCATGTGTCTCCGCGCCTTCGAGCGCGAGCATTTTCCGCGCTGGGGGCGCGCCCCAGGGCGTTCAAACAGAACACGCAAGCCGCTGCTTCTTTTCATCTCGCGCAGTTCCAGCGCGAACTGGAATCGTCTCATCCCGTAGTCTAAGGGCCCAAATTTCTTCGAGTCGAAGGCGCGCGATTTCCGCTGGCTGCGCGCATTGGGCTCGCGCCGCTGATACATGCCATCGCCATTGCTCGCGCCACCTCGCATTTAAGACCCCGCGCTTTCCCGTCGCCGTCGCGCGTGGCCACGTCCACGGCGAACTCCGGTCTGAATCCAATTGTCTCCGCCGCGCTCGAAATTCAGACTGGCGAGTAAGCGCCAAAAACATATGACCCCACCGTGCGCGGCCCTGCGCCGCGCGTTGTTGCTCTCCCACTTTTGTTGATTTGTTTGGTGGCACCCAGAAAGGCACTGAATCACATCTCCACCGCATCGGTGTAAGAATCCCATCCTGTTTAATCCGGCGCGCACCTCATCGGCGTTCAACTTATCCTCTGCTTCGCCCACCTCATCGTCGAGCCCCTTGCCTTCTCCGGCTCCGCGGCCCTGTAGCTTCTCCCCCTTGTTTTCATCTTTTTTCTCTCTGACTTCCCTGGTCCTCTCGTCGTCTCCAGGGCCCTCTGTCTTTCCCCCTGCAACCGCCGACCACGCCGGGGTAGCGCGGGCCGGTCGGTCGCCGCCCCCACCTCCAGAGATAGCCCGGAACGCAGCCCGCCCAGCCCCGGGCCCTCGCAACTCCATGTGGCCTTCAATGTTCCAAGTGTCGGTCATGCCCTCCATTGCGCCAATTTCCTGGAATATTATACGCGTTCGTCTCATTGCTTAAATCTTTTTTGGGGCTCTCGCTTCTGCGTCTCTGGGCGCGCGCGTTCTGGCTCTGGGTTCGCAGCGTCGTCGAATGGCCAGCCCCTCTTTAACCGCCGACTCGTCAATCGATTGGCCCCCCTATTCTCGTCCTGCCTGTTGCTGACTGGCCCCGTCTTCGCGTGGGATGCCGCTAGCCTTTTCCTGAATGTTCGGGTCGCCTTGTCCTTGCAGCCGCTCGACGACTCTTCCCCGACAGTCTGGGCCGCGCCGTTCGCGCGCGGCATCTCCCCCAACTGTGGCGCTGCAGCCGCTGCGCCCGGGCGTTGGCCCCGCGGCCAGGTGCTTCGACTACTTTGCGGCGGCCCCTCCGGCAGCGAACGGCCCGTCCACGATCGAATCTCGGTCTGGCGCCGCTACGGGCAAGATCCGATTGCCGAGGCAACCCTCTCACGTTGGCGAGTTCTGTTCTGCGTCCTCTCCCCCCCCGCGCATCCCGCGCCAAAGCTCGCGGGGTTTGGCGGCCCCGCCCCGAGCGTCGATGACTGACTCCTGGCTTGCTTCGCGCGCTCCTCTACGCATAATTCACCTCCCGTCCCGCGTTGGGGGCGCATTTCGCGAAGCCGAATGGCGCCCTGTTGAATATGCGCCACAAGCGCCTGCCCGTCACGAGCCGTCTTTCGCTGGCGTCAACAATCTCGAACTCGCGGGCGAAGGGGCGCTCGAAATCAGTTGGCCAATCTTTCGGCGCGCGCTCTACCCCGACCTCAGCCACCTTACCCGTCATCCAGAGCTTTCTGCGACGTCCGGAGGTTGTCTTATATAGCTCCGATCGCACTTTCGACTTGGCCGCTTGCTCGAGAGTCTCCAGCGAGGCGAACCTCCACTCATGACTCTACGTCGCATAGATCTGCGACGGCCTCCTCCATTGCCGCGACGGATGGCTCGCCGTCGCTTCTGAAGATTACCCCCCTGTGACCAGCGAGCAACATCACGCCCCGACTTGCACTGATCGAGCAGAGGTTCACTCGCTTCTCAAGCGAAGAGAGGCACCAAGTTAACATGGCATTCCAGCAGCGCAAGACCACGACGAGACGTCCTCTCGCCCTCTTCCTTCCTATTCACCATCTCCTCTATAAACGCATAGCAACGTGTTGTCGATTGAAATGGCGGCGCCCCATGCCGCGGCGACTCCGTCGCCCGTTCGCGCGCCCCCCCCCCCTGCCTCCCCCCCGACGCAGCGGGGGCGCCGGCTCCGGAATGGCAAATGATAGTCGCGAAACTTGACGGCCTTCTTGCTCGGCCCCACGTCGCGCGCGACCCCGTCGGGCGCTTCGGCTTCGCTCCCGCGCGGGCGCCCCCGACGTCGCGCGACTCGCAGCCCCAGTCCTCGCCCCCCAGGTCGCCCCCCAAATTTGAGATGGCTGGATTTTGACTGGGGCTTGCTGGCCAGCTGGGCCCCATGGAAGGGGTCCGCAGCGGGAGTTCCCCGCGCGGGGAAACCCTCGCATCTCTCCGCGCTGATCTCCTGTCTGGCCCCCTCTTGACTCGCGACTCCATTCGGGGCCCAGTTGCTGACCTGCAAATTACAATTCGAACGCCTGCCAACGCTCGCTACTTGGATGGGAATGCTCGCCGTGGTCTTCTCGCGCTATTCCACGGCAACCCATTGTCCGTGGTTCCTGATGATTCCTGATGACTGGCCCATTCGCTGGGCCATGATTCTCGACGTTCTTGCAGGCGCGCGCGGGTTGGACTGGGAAGCAAATTCCCACGCTTGGGGGCCCATCGACGCTGTGGGATCATGAGCCCGCAGCGACAATAATCGCCCCCGACCCACTTGCCTTGTCCTTCGCTGCGACTTTGTGACTTCTTCACTGGGGCCCTCCATCCCCACTAATTGCAGCTCGGCGCATTTTTACATCCTGTTCCCCCTGCCTGGTACACTCCGACATTCGGACGCCCCGCGTGGCGCCGTCGTTGCAATTGGCGCCGCGCCCATGCAGCGCGTAATTCCTCCTGACATTTGCTCTGGATTCCCGGTTCCTCCTCCTCGTCACCTGGCGCCGTGGCCCCCGCTTCTGCGCCGCTCCAAGCACCTCCACTTCTGGGTTCATTAGCAGCTCGGCGGCGGGCGGAGGCAGCGGGTCGGAGGGCCTCCAAGTGGCCGTCGCGGACTCCGAGGGGCGCCAGGACGCCGGCCGCCAGCTGCGAACGGATCGGCAGCGCCCTGGCGCGGTCCGTCAGCGGAGCGCAGCGCGCCGCCGCCGCTGGGGCGATGGGGCCGCGCAGACGCCAAGGGCTCTTCGGCTCCGGTGTTCTGGGTTCATCAGCACCTCCACTTCTGTCGGCAACGCCGCCCAACTCGACGCAGTTCTCCACTTCTTCGTTCGGCTGCCGTTCTCGGCCGCGTCTCCCGCGGCTCAGGGCCGGCAGTTGCGTCGTCCCAGATTGGCTTCCCAACTTCGAATGCCATCGCCGTTGGCCTGGCCAACGCCCATTGCATCGGCGCTCTCCGCGTCGGCGTTTAACGCTCGCATCCTTGCCCAATCCTCGCGCTTAACACAACATCGGAGCGCTTCGATGTCCGACGACTCTGGGGTTGTGCGACGATCTTGCTGCCAGTCAACCAAAAAAACGCCCGCGCTGGCCATGATGTGATCCTCGCGGATGCAACCCTGACTGGAAATGGCGCTGGCATAGTTACCCCGTGGGTGGACTAACGCGCTGCACTGTTGAAGCTGCGCAGCCGCCTCGTTCATTTTCTGTGCTATTTTTTGGGGGGGTCATGGCTGAGTTCACGTCGTGCGAAAGTGAAACCTCAATAACCGCGGAGCGCCACTGGTAAATCTTTGGATCGGCCATCGAACCCTCTCCTTCATGCACGCCGTTATGCTTCCCCCGGGGCTCCGTTCTCTGTGGTTTGCAGGCCCACCCTCCACCGGATCGGAAACTCGAAATCGGCTTGGCCACATACCGGATCGTTGGCCACCGGAAAGCTGCGCATCGGATCGGACCGGAATCAGAAACCCAACAGCCCTTCGGACCGCAACTGGAATCAATACTGCCGCGCCAGGCTAATGGGGTTTTTGGAAATGGGGCCGCGAAGCGGGCGCGCAATCATTCACGCAATAATTTGACACGATCCCATACATCTTACAGCGCCTCGTGCAATAGTCGGAGCGCAATCGTTTGCTCGCGCGTACGCAATGGTTTATCTCTGCGACGCAATCAATAGTTGGCCTGCCACGATGCAATATTTGCGTCTGGTCATATAAAATGACGCAATCGTTGAGCACGCGAGCGCAATGGTTCGCAATAGTTGCGCGCAGTAGTTCCATGCAGCGAGCTATTGCAGCTGCGAGCTGCGGCCCCATTTCCAAGCGAAATCGGAGTCGGAATCGAAATCTTGCACGACGGCGACGACTGGCCACGAAATCATGATGGCCGGGAGCCGGACAAAGGACGGAAAACAATTCCTCGACCCGAACCGGCCGAACCAGACTGAGATTGAAAGCGAAATCGGAATCGACACCCCGCTCTTCCCAGACCTCCGGCGGGGCGGGTATTCGAAAACGGCACTAAGGGCCAAAAGCGACCTCTTCCTCCTCCTCCTCCTCCTCCTCCATTCCTCTTTCTTATAGATAACTCCTCCCTGTCGCACCCCGAAGCCAGCTTTTAGGACAGGCTGGGCGTTTCGCCTGAGACTTCCTCACCACATGTGACTCCGAAGCTTCAAAAGTGACAGCAGCTTCACGGATTGAGGGCGAGTGGTTTTCAAAATGTGGTTCTCGCCTTCGCGCCGCACACATTCGCCGCTTTGGAAATTTGCAAGAGATTCACGGCTTGAGGGCGGGTGGTTTTCAAAATGTGGTTGTCGCATTTGCGCCGCGCATATTGTTTATATGTTTCCAGAGCTTCACGGATTGAGGGCGGGTGGTTTTCAAAATGTGGCTCTCGCCTTCGCGCCGCGCGCATTCGTTTTCAAAATTTGCAGGGGTTTCACGGATTGAGGGCGAATCGTTTTCAAAATGCGGCTCTCGCGTGAGCGCCACGCACATTCGTTTGCACCATTTGCAATAGTTTCACTGATTGAAGGCGGTTCCCTTTCAAAATGTGGCTCTCGCCTTCGCGCCGCGCACATTCGTTTTCAAGTCTTGCAATAAGTTCACGGATTCCCAGGATCAACGTACCAGAAATTGCGTTTTGGAAGTATTCAGGATTACGCGAGTGTAGCAGTTATGTTGGTTCGTGATGCTGAAATCTCCAAACTGGCGCTCTGGTGCGATTCCGGATCTTCAAGGCGCCACAATCACGTTGACACGTGGCGTTGAAATCCCGAAAACAATGTTTTGGCATGTTTCAGGATCTTCAAACGGTTGTCTTCCAACGAGGCAGTTCCCTGAATGGAAATGAACCGTTGTGGGGGCCTACGAAAGACACTGCTTGGAGGGAGAGTTAATTCCAACATCGTTGATGACTCTTGGTTTTCCAGTGGTCCTCCTCCTCTTGCTCCTCCTCCTCCTCCTCCTCCTCCTACACCTCCTCCTCCTCCTCCTCCTCCTCCTCCTCCTCCGCCTCCCGTCCCCTCCGCGGCCCCGGACACCCAGGGGTCGGCGAGTCGGGGCCCCCTCGGGGTCGAGACTCAAAACGTCGGGGCCCCCCCAGAGGGGGGCCCCCCTCGGGGCCGAGAAGAGTCGTCGCAGGGTCGGGCCCCCCGCCACAAGGCCGCGGCCCCCTCCTCGCCCCTCGAGGCCCTGGATCACCTTTTGGCGGCCCCAGGGCCCCCTCGGGGGGTCGAGAGTCGGAGGGTCGGGGCCCCCTCGGGGCACCCTCGGGGCCGAGCCGGAGGAGGAGGAGGTGGAGTAGGAGGAGGGGGAGGGGGAGGAGGAGGAGGAGGAGGAGGAGGAGGAGGAGGAGGAGGAGGAGGAGGAGGAGGAGGAGGAGGAGGTCCGTAGCCATTTTGGCTCAAGGTCAGATCCGATACTGCAACCTGCGGTCTTTTTTCTTCACTCTACAGGCCCAGCCCCACGCGCGCGCCTTCGGAAGGCACCGCGACATCAGATATGTCTTCTCTCTTGTTCTCGCGTGACACCGAGCCAGCTCGGCATCGGCGCGAGCGCGCCAAGCGTCATCAAGCACGGCTGCTTGTGGCGCTAGACCGATCGTATCGGCTTCTTTCCCAGCATCACAGCGCTCAAGTTCAGGATCGAATACAGATGAACAACAAGTGCCAATGTGGCAAGTGCGGAAAGATGGTCAACAACTGGCATCGTCATTGTCTCTGTGGGCAAGCCTGGACGGACAATCCCAGAGCAGGAGCAAGGACAAGGAGCCAGAGCGCGGTGATAGAACGACAGCGAGAGCAGCAGCACATCAGGAACTACATCCAGAAGTTGCCGCCCATGCCACATCGCGCGGTGACGAATCATTCAGCCTTTCGCCCGACACCGGTGAGGCAGCAGGAGATCCCAGCGTGGAAGCAGGAGCTGGAGGACCAGCTGCTCAATGCGGCGAGCATGGCGATCTACGCTCGCAGGGCGGGCAAGAAGGACACGGCGAACGAGCACGACATGGAATTGATGGTGATGAAGACATGCCTGGCCTCCCTAGTGCCTGTGAGGAAGCAGCGCGACGAGGTCAGGGGCAGGCTCGATCGGGCCAAGGACCGTCTCAACAACACGGTCTCGAGGCTCAAGGACTTAGCCGAGCAGGAGAAGGATATCGAGCTGGAGATCCAGCATTTGCAGAGCTGCATGAACGAGTTGGAGCAGATGCCAGACGAGCCGCCTGTGGACGACCTGCGCATGGCGTCTGCGGCTCAGCCCTCAGTGACAGGGGCAGGCGCAGGAGGGCTGACAGGCCCCTTTGGGCCGCAACCGCAGTGCGCATGGGGCTTTGCTGGATCGCAGCATCCACAGCGGCAGCAGCAGCAGCAGCAGCAGCAGCAGCAGTCGAACCAGTACGTGGCACACCAGCAGCCGCCCTACATGCATGGGCACCTACCCCAGTTTGGAGCGGTTGGTGGACAGCAGAATGTGATCGGTCAGCAGCATTAGCAGCATCAGCATGGCGAGCTGGGCCAGCAGATGGGCCAGATGGACCAGCAGAAGGGCCAGCAGACCGACCAGCAGATGATGGACAAGACGCAGCAGAATGGACAGCAAGGAGTGCATCAGCAGCAGCAGGGCCAGATGGCACCGCCGCAGCAGCAGCGCCAGGTGGGCCCGCAGATGCACGATCCAGGGCTACTACAATTTCTGCGCATGATGGACCAGAGGCAGGCGAGGCAAGAGGAGATCATGTCGAACCTAGTCTCGTGGATCAGCAGCGCCTCGGGCCAGCAGCAGAACCAGCAGAGGCAGCAGCAGGCCATGGGGTTTACTGCGGCCGCTGGGGAGGCGGCGGCCCCTCCAGCGGACTCACCAGCGCCGCGCACACCAGAAGGCAAGACGCCAGTAGGAGGGTGCTCGACGCCGATTGCGATGCCGAAGGCACCAGCCTCACCGCAGTCCTTCGCGCCAGCGCAAGGCACACCGCCTGCGTGGAGGATGGCACACAAGGAGAAACTTCTCACGCCGACGGAAGCCGCGGCCACGCCGATGGAGGAGCACAAGAAGGAGGATATCGAGATGTCACCAGCGCCGTGGCCAATCTCGCCTACGGAGCCGTGGGCAGGGGGCACGCAGGAGGACCCGTACTTGACGGCGGCAGCGCCGAAGGAGAGCGCGACGAAGATCGAGCCGACGGAGGAGCCAGTTTTGGTGACGTCTCAAGATGGCGACATGACGGACTCCCAGGTGCAGAAGGAGATGGAGAAGATAGACCAGGCGTGTGCAGCGCACACGGGCGATTGTCCGAGTGCGAGGAGCAGTGCGCCAACGGCCGCGAGCAGCTCATCTGCGGCTTCGACGGCGTCGAAGTCGACCGCTACGAGGGGGGCGACGGCAAGGGCGACGTGGGCAGCGGCGGCAGCGGACTCGCCGCAGCCGCGCAGCCCTGCGGCCAAGGTCCTCAAGGTGGGGGGCAAAGGCGGCGCCTGAGGGGTAAGCAGGTGAGCTGGGCCAAACAGTTAGAACAAGTGTCTCCCTTAGAACGCAACATTGAAATAGGTGGGGATGTGCCGTGTCAGGTTTCAATCTTGGGGGGGGCAAGGATTTTCTGACTAGATCTTGTCAAATAATTAAGCAACAGTCTGGGGATAATACCTCATTAGGAGCTTCAGCTTTTTCCTGCAATACCTATCTCAGGCAGCGCGTTGACCAGGGCGCGGGCTTACCTGCGCCATGCAGAGATAGTGGTGCAGCCACGGGGCAGACATCGGGGCATCGGCGGTCTCCTTCGACACTTGCATCGCAGACTTCGGATTTGAGCACGGCAGACGGCGTGAGGACCCACGGGTCCATAGCCAGAAGTTTCCCGAGCCAAAGACAGTTTAGCATGAGTCAGCCCGCGCTGACACCGTTGAGAGAAGCACTGCAAGGCAGCAGCATCTGTTTTGAAGTACTAACGCTTGAAGTCTTGCAGAGCACAGGGGTGTTAGAGGAGGAGGCTGCTGTTGCCCTGCGTGCTTTTCCGCCCGACGACGGGATCGGCGACATCTCCGCCGTCCACTATTTTACCGACGGCTCGCTTTACCAACAAGGGGAGGGGATGGGGGGATGGGCAGTGGTGAAAATAGTGGTACGGGATGGGAGGTACATGTACGGTGGAGCTTTAAGAGGCGAACTTGCAAGCAACAGTGCAATGAACCTTGAGCCGAGCTCGGCCACCAGCACTACGTTGGAGTGTCTAGCGGTGATATGGACATTGTTTGCAGTCATAGTTGAGCGCCCAGGGTACCCCTGCACCCTGGACAGCGACTCGCTTAATACGATTCGGGCAGCGCTTGGGCAAAGCCTGCCAAATTCGGACAGGAAAATAGCTCAGCTTGTGCAGGTTGTTTGGGATTTGGCCTCCAAGCAGCGTTCACTTGAGCCCGCCCATGTCAAGGCCCACGCAGGCCATCCGTGGAATGTTTTAGCAGACAATGTGGCTAAAGCCACGGCGAGGCAGCTCCTGCCTGTGGCGCCCGAGCTACCGCGGAGAGTCATCCAAGCCGTCAGGATCGAAAACTCGCGCCTCCGGGAATGGGTCTTGGACGCGAGAAGGGACTCTCATGCGTACCCCAGCGTTGAGTACGGCAACGGGTGCGTGAGCCTCTCAGGCTGGAGGCCTGTCGCCCAGGCAGAGGATTTTCGAGAGCCGCATGCCAGCGACATCAGGACCAGCAAGTTACAAGTTGCTGTAGACATGCGTGTGCTGCCACTTTTAACGTGCAAAGTTTGCGGCATGCTTTTCGGCGAGGCTCGAACGGGAGAAATCGAGCACGCCGTGCTGCTGCGCTCCGCACTCAGGTGTATAGGAGCGGCATACACATTATTGGAATTCAGGAGGGTAGACATGAAAAGGGCACCAGGAGGGCAGGAGATTGGGTGTGCTTTGCAGCAGGACACCAGGACTTTGCGCTCGGCGCCGAGCTATGGATTAACGTGGGCTCTCCCTACGGTATGTCCAAGGGAAAGCCGATAACCTTCAGCGCTCAGCAGGTGCGAATCTTGTGGGCTGCGCCGCGTTTGTTGGCGTGCAGCATAGATGCCCCAGGGGTCAACCTCAATGTTTTAGTGGCCCATGCGCCTCATTCGGCCAATTCGGCCGCCGAAAAACTCAGCTTTTGGGAAGACTTAGACACAGTGTGCAACAAGTGGACCCCGCAGTTGTGCTTTATGGGTGGCAACTGCCACCTGGTTGGGGGCGAAGGCTGCGAGGTGGCAGGAACCAAGGGCACGGCTGGCTCTTCTTCCGCGGGCAGTGCGAGGTTGAAGGAGTGGCTCAATGATCACAAGCTTGTCGCAGCCAACACCTTCCTTGGGGAGGAAGCGGACTACGCTTTCATAGCTAACAAGACGGGGAGCAAACACATAATTGACTATCTCATAGCGGACCACCAGCTTTTCAAAGCCATGAGTGAGGTGGCAGTTCTGCATGAGGTCGATCTCATTCGGCTGCAGGATGATCACTTTCCTGTAGTGTCACGCCTGTGCTGGGTTAGGGACTCGGTGCGTGCTGCGCGGCAAGGGGCTGTGTTTGATGCACTCAAGCTACAGGATGAGACAGTTTGCGCCAAGTTTCGAGCCCAGCTAGCGGGCCTAGGGCTACCAGCCTGGGAGAAGAATATGAATGACCATTTGCTCGAGCGTAATGCTTCAGTTTTGGATGCGGCCAAAGAGTGTTTTAAGACAGACCCAGTTCGTCCGAGGAAGACCTATATTCAGGACAACACCTTTTGGCTTATTCGGGTGAGACGGGCCATGCAAAAAGGCCCTGCACAAAGTTCGGCATCAAGGAGGGGTCGACAGACACGTGAACCGTTTATTCTTTCTTGCTCAAGACCTCAGGAAGGGCCCCCTTCACACTACAGGCTGGGAAGCGGGGGCCTTCGGGGGTGTTTTTTGGGATGATCTCGGCCGCGGCTGGACGCAGCTTAACCGAATGGCTAAAACTTTCTCTTGGAAACAACTGTGCCCCGACGAGTGGATCCTCGGCCTGGTCAGGTTTCTCAGAGAATCTTCGGAGACGCTCCTCAGAGCGCTTGATAGAGACGATAGCCAAATGCTTGAGGACAATGCTCATCTCATTAATGTGAGCATCGACGGCCGCATCTCTCAGGCCGAGTGGCGGTACGCCAAGAAGCTTTTATTGCAGGGCGGCAAGCGCCACCGACAAACGCTTTCTTTTCCTCAGCGCATATCACCTGAGGGAGTGCCTGGCTACGCCTCAGGAAGACGCAGATGACCTGCAACGACATTTTGGGGATATCGAAAAAGGCCACCACAGCCTCCAAGGAACAGGTTTTCGAGCAGTACAATGATAGGGGAATCTTGGGGGGAGAAGATTTCCAGCTCAACCTTGACTGCGTCATGCCACGCCAGGAACTGCAGAGGGCGTTCTCGAGGTTGAAAAGAGGGAAAGCATCGGGACCCGACATGATCGTCAATGGGTTGTATCTTGCCGACCCTGCGGGCATGGCTAGAGTGCATCACCCAGTTTTGGTGAAAGCAGCTATATGCGTACGCGAGCCCTGCACCATGAAGCAGGGCGAAGTAGTAAGCTTTTACAAAGGCAAAGGCGACCAGCGACTCGCGCTGGCACAGAGAAGTATCCTGCTCAGTAACACCATAGCGAAGGTCCAACACCAGTTTCTTCGGTCCCAGGTCTGGAGTTGCTTGGAAGCTTGCTTGGTCGATTCTCAGTGCGGGGGCCTCAAGGGGAAGAGCGCGGACGTGGCCACCCACTGGGTTAGAAGCAGGATCAGGGCACAAAAAAGATGCGGTTTCTGCTCGGCTGCCTTTTTTTCTTGACTCGCGGGCGGCCTTCTACAAGGTCACGCAGCAATTCATATTGAGCCTGCCTGGCGAGGAGGGCGAGCTCAGAGCTGCATTAGATGAGGTGCCTATTCCCCCAGCTCTGTTCCATGTCACCAAAGCTCTAGAATGCGACCCCATCCTCGACAAAGCTATATCGGACCCCCACCCCTTGGAGATGGTTCGGGAAACTCAGGCTGGAGGCTGGTGGAAGGTGCGTGGATCGTCGGCGCATGTAAAACCTGCCTTAGGCAGCCGCCCAGGGACCATTCTGGCTACCGACATTTTTAACGTTGGCTTTGCTCCCATTGTCAAAGATATAGACCAACAGATGCAGCAGGATGGGTTGGCATGGACACCGCCGCCCACTGAGCTCCATTTCTCCACTGATGATGACCTTGAGAGTTCTGGGCCCTCGGTCTCAGTTGTAGATGATCTCACGCCTGTGGCTGCCATTGCGGAAGCGGAGCAGGCCATTTCACGAGCCTCCCTGCTGGTGGACATCGTCTATGCGGGGGCATCCAAGCACGGACTTGAATTGAACGCCGCCAAATCATTTCTCATGCTCTCCCTGGTTGGCCGCGGTGCCAGAAAAGCTAAGCAGGCTATTGCACTTCAGGGGGGAGGGGGCACCTTGACTTCTGTCCAGCACGGGGTTGAGGTCAAGATCGCCCGGCAAATTAAGGGGCTAGGAACCCTCCTGGTGGAGGGAGGAGGTGCTGGGCCCGAAGTGGCCCATAGGGTTTCTCAGATGAGGGCCGAACTTTGGCCCATCCAAGTGGCTCTTGGCAAAAGGAAGGCCCTTGCGCTGGCCACTCGCACTCGTTGCGCTGATGCCTTTGCTTTGAGCAAACTGTGGTTCAATTGTTGTATGGGGGGCCCTATCCAACAAGTCTCATGGTAAGATGGCTGCTGATCAAGCCTCGGCCCATCGCGCAGCGTTGGGGGAAGCCCTCGGCGGCAACGAGGACCACCGCCAGTCCCATGCGTCGGTAGTGCATGCTGTCAGCAGGCTCAACCACCGCAGTGCACTCCGCGTTGCCAGGTTGAGATATCTCCCGAAGGTGCTCACCACGGGGCCGGCTGGCCTGAGAGTGGTTTTAGACACTCTGTGGGACGACACTGAGAGTTGGGTGGGGGCTATGAGAGAGGATCTTGCTTGGCCCAACGCGAGGATGGATAAGCGACAGGTTCCAGGTGATGGGAGCAGTGATGACTGGCTCAGCTTTGTTAGGGCCAAGCCGAGGCGCTTCGTCAACTTGGTGGTGGAAGCCGCCAGGCGAGAATTGTTTCACCAGCAGCAGCAGTATCTAGCGAAAGAAACTCTTAGGATTTGCCACGCACACGGACTCCCTGAGCCCAGCGCTGGAGAGGAACGAAGTAGCTCCGAGGTAGTTTTTTTTTTTTTTTTTTTTGCTACGAGTGTGGATGTGTGGCTCCGTCAGCAAGGGGTCTTGCCATACGCCGAGGCAAACAACACAAACACGGCTCAGACTGTAACACCTGGGCAGTGGGTACACACTGTCAGATGTGCATGACAGAATTGCATTCTCATGGGAGACTTTGCAAGCATCTTAAGCAGAATCGAAGCTGTGCGCTGAGTTGGCATGCCATGATCTGCCACCGAGTGAATAAGGAGGAAGTCCAAGAGTGGAGGACCGCCAGTGCCCTGCTGCAGAAAAAGAATCGGGGGGTGGGAAAACACGAGCACGTGGTTGAGAAAGCTGCCGTGAGGATTTGCGGACCTGTCAGGGGTGAAAGAATTCTGCATGACAAAGCCATCTGTGTGCACCCCCCTGCGGTGCAGAGGGAGGCTGTGGCTAAGTGCAACGTCGCGCCGAGGGCGATGCTCGATATGCTAGCCCCCTTTTTTTTCTAATCGCTGGCAAAGGCCAGCGGCAGAGTGAAGACTTCCAGGCCAAGCTGGAAGAGGAGTGTGCAAAAAAGGGGCAAGAGATAATTGTGCTTCACTTGTCCTGGGAAGAGTGGGCTCTGCAGGATGAACGGAGCTGGTGCGACAAGCTTCAGCAGGGCAAGCTTGCGGGGGGGGCCTTTTTTCTGCCTGTTTGCTGGGGAGTAAGGTCTGCCCGCGAAAGGAACGTAAGGTCTATGGGGGATGTGTGGGGTCCCCGAGGCTGAATTCAAAAGAGAGAGAGAGAGGTTGTTGGTTGGGAAAATGCGGCCCTGAGGGGGGCCCTTGCTCTCAGTGCTGGTGCCTGCTTGCACAGAGTCCCTTGGATCACCGTGAGTCCGACGATGATGGGCCATCAACTCTCCTTTGTCAAAGTGCCCATGGTGTCTGAAGTCGCCTTGCATTGCAATGTCAGGGTAATGGAGCTGCATGCCTGTGCTTTTGGCGATAATACTTTTCTTGATCCCTTCTCTCTTCTCCCCGTCCACCTTGAGTGTTTGACACAGGAGATCGGAGCCTTGGAAGGAGGTGGGAGGTGCAGGGGTGATCACCCGCACTGCAGCTGTGAGGGGAAGAAGGAATGCATGAGCTATTGCCTGCCCCCCTCTTTTTATGCAAGAGTTGCTGCCGCCTTTGCGAGTTCATGGCAGAGTTGTGCTCATGAGATATGTGGAGAGAAGATTGCTGAGGGAGTTGGAGTGGACAACTTCTGGCGGCCTCTTGATCCGTTCTGGTCCTGGGACAGACTGCCGAACTCGCCTGGTCCGTGCTGCTTTGTTGGATGGGACCCCTGATGTCACGACAGCGATGCACGCACGGATAGGCTCCGAAGTGAGCCCTCCTCGTCCTTTTTCCTTGCCCCCCCTTTTCCCAAGCCAAGAATAGGCCACTTATGTATCGCCGAGCCGAGCCGAGCCGAGGAGGAGGAGGAGGAGGAGGAGGGGGAGGAGGAGGGGGAGGAGGAGGAGGAGGAGGAGGAGGGAGGAGGAGGAGGAGGAGGAGGAGGAGGAGGAGGAGGAGATGAGGAGGAGGAGGAGGAGGGGCCCCTGGAGGGTCGGGGCCCCCTCGGGGCCGAGGGTCGCAGGGTCGGGGCCGAGGCTCGGCGGGTCGGGGCCCCCCTCGGGGCCGAGGGCTCGGAGGGTCGGGGCCCCCCTCGGGGCCGAGGGCTCGGAGGGTCGGGGCGCCCCGCTGCTCCTCGTGGAGGCCCACGCCAGCCCGCAGGGGGGGGAGGCGAGGAGGGCGGGAGGGGAGGGGGGATGGAGGGGGGGGCGGGGGGAGGGAGGGGCGGGGGGAGGGAGAGAGAGCGAGCAGGGGCAGGAGGGGCCTTTCGAAGCCCGCACCCCTCGGACCTCGTCGTCGTCGTCGTCGTCCGCCGCCGCCGTCGTCGTCGTCGTCGTCCTCCTCCTCCTCCTCCTCCTCCTCCTCCTCCTCCTCCTCCACCCTCCTCCTCCTCTTCCATCTCCTCCTCCTCCTCTTGCTCAACCTCCATCTCCTCCTCCTCCCATCCCCTGCGGCATCAAAACCGGAATCGACGAAAGTCGGGAACGCCGGATCGAAACCTGAATCGGCATCCGCGCGCCGGATCGGAATATAAACCGAAACAAGGCCAGAGGAATCGGACCGGAACCGGAATCGGCAGGGGCGCATCGAAATCGGATCGGATCGGGTCGGAACCCGCCCTGGTCTGTCGTTTAAAAAATACCAAGGATATTCGTCCAACTGTCGCTTTGATCAAACTGATGTTCTCCCTCTTGGCCATTTTCCCTTTTTATTTTGGTGTCCGACGCTTTGGTGTACTCGCTCAGTGATAACTTCTGTCTCAAGATCTTTATCACATTGTCCCCTTCGTCATCACATCAAGAACTGCCCCTCTCATGGTTCCGAACATGTTGTTCAACTTATCGTCGGATTTCCTGGTAACCGTGCTTCACTTAGGGGAGCGCGTTCGACAGTGCTTTCGCTCCATTCTCTGAACTTGGTCCTGTCAACTGAAAGCGTCTCTAACTGTTGAACAGCCTTTTCTTCGCTCACGGGCTTGTTTCCACCTCTGCCTGCCCTGGCGTTCCCTGCGGACCGTATTGCCTCAGCGATCTTGGTACCATGCTCCGAGGTGTTCGCTTGCTGCTGGAGAATTTTCCCCCACATGCTCTTAACAGTGATTGAACTGTTCCTCGCAGCACATGTTGCAATTGATCAGTGTCACTGCGCCGACCTTGCAGACGTGCTGCAGCGGATTGTTGCGTGGATTTCTGTCAACGCCAAACCCCGAAACGGCGAGCGAAGAACCACAGGACTTGCACAGGCATTCGCTTCAGCCTTCCCTCCGGGCCCAGATAAAAAAGATCCGCACGACGTTCACGTCGAACTCCGGAACGACCTCCTCCACGACACTCCGGGCCCATCCGATTGTTTTCCGAACGGAATCCGCTCTGCGATGTTGGCGCCACGAGGGGTGTCGTCCGGAGAGCCTGGGCCCTCGCAGGACGGCGGCGGCCCGCGGCGGCGGCCCGCTGCGGCCCCGCGGCGTCCTGCCGTCCAGCAGCACCGCGGCGCTGCGCGTCAGCCGCTGCTTCTCGACGGGGGTGCCCTCCACCTGCTCTGCTCGGCGGCGGCTGCGGCGCGGAGGGGGCCGATCCTCGATGATCGAGGGCAGCTATCTTCGCGCGCTGCGCTGCGCGAAGCGCACCGCCGCCACCAGGATCGAGGCTACATCCTCGTGCCCGGGGGGGGGGAACAAGCAAGAGCGACACCACCACCACCACCAGCTCAGGGTGCCGAAGGTGAGTCCTCATGGCGGTGTGATCCCCCCATCCCCGGTTGCCACCCCCTGCTCTGCGGCGGCGGCGGCAGCGCCTGGGGGGGGAAGGGAGACAGACGCGCAGTCAAGCTGGATTATACGGGCGCGCGGTGCGGAACCCCCTCGCGTCGTGAAGAAATCACGCCGGATGGTTTTGCGCTGGTTCTCGGTTTTCCAGGGACCCTCACGGGGCCAGACCGCCAAACAACAACTCAGGGTGACAAGCCAGACCCCTGGAAGGGGTCCAGATCTGTGGGCAGCGTCACGACAGAAACATGACGTCGAGGTCATGAGGTAGGACACAGGGCCTCGGACGCCCAAGTTGGTTTTCCAGCGGAGCAAAACAAAAATCCCAAGGATGCAGGGGTACCCTAACCGATCACTGGCCTGAGGACGGGCCGAAGAGGCGAGAGGACGCACGGGCACCCTTGGAGAGCAAATTGTCCTTATGATCCTGTTCGACGGTGAGGATGCGCGGCAAGGATGCAAGAGCCTCGGAGGGCCAAGTTCAAGTTTCCCGAACGAGGTTGGCCAGCGAACGTCGCTAACAGTGGGCCGAAGGGGCAAGGATGCGAGGGTACCCTTGGCAAGGTTGCTCATCATTACTATGCGGATTGATTGTAGGAGCGGCACCACCAGGATCGAGGCTCGATCCTCGTCTCTGGGACAGGAACACGCAGGAGCGACACCAGCACCACCAGGATCGAGGCTCGACCCTCGTGCCTGGGGCGGGTGCTATGTCAGAACGACTCCAGCACCACCGGCGCAAGGAGCCAGGGGAGCCCTCCTGGTAGTACGGTGCCCCCCCCCCCCCCGCTCGTGGCATCCCCCATCCCCAATTCGGGAAGGCATCGTGGACCTCCTCGCTGCAGGTGGCCCTCCCGGTGTTGGTGGTGGTGGCGTTTCACCATCCCCCCGATGTGAGGGGGGGTGCGCGGCTCCGTCGAGGTTCTCGGGCGCTCTGGTTGTAAATCGGGCCTGTCCCTCTACAGGAGGAATGATCAAAAATAGTTGAAGCATAGTCTGGGGACGATGCTTGGACTATCTGTAAACATTTGTGAAGTATTTTCATTGTTCGCCCAACATCCGCCTGTGGGAGGACACGCCCGACCTAACTCTGGTTCGAGGAGAAAATACAGATTCGGAGGTCCGCGCGGATTGGGTCGGCGCTGGGCCCCCCACCCCCCCCTGGAGGCGCCTTCGGCGCCGCCCTTGGGTCGCTCCGGGCGCCCACAGAAGATCTAAGAAATCTGCGCGGTCCTCGGACCCTTTAGGTTTATGTGATTGTTCAGCCGTCGCGCTCGGGGCGTGACTCGCCCCCCTCAGCGGCTCGCTCCCCCTTCCCCCTTCTTTCGGCCGCGTCCTCCGCCTCCTCGTCCTCCTCCTCCTCCTCGTCCTCCTCTCCTCCTCGTCCTCCTCCTCCTCCTCGCCCTCCTCCCCTCCTCCCTCCTCCTCCTCCTC
>CAUYUJ010009263.1:27500-32500 GCA_963575745.1 Prorocentrum cordatum
GGAACGCTCCCAACGAGACGTAGCTCATGGACATCGCCCCAGGCCGCGAACATCCCAACAGTTTTTGGGAATCGTCGAACAACGAGTGTTGCCCCTGTCTTCTTGCCCTCCAACTCAAGCAGCCACGCCCCCGATGTCAGAACTCCCGTGTTGGGTTTGCCAAAGGAGTGTTTCCTTGGTTGAAGGTTGGTGTCTCGGGACCCAACTTTGCCCGTTCCCCAGACCTCCTTCGTGTTCCTCGGGTTTCCCCGACTCCCTGGGTTCCTCGACATTCCGGGGAGCATCGGGTTCCTCCGTTCCTCGGGTTCCCTGCGTTTTTCGGGTTCCTCGGGTTTCTCTGGTTTTTCGGTCTTCGGGTTCCTCGGGCTCCTCAAATTCCCAGTGTTCTTTGGGGTCCCTGGGTTTCTCTGGTTCCTCGGGTTCCCCAGGGCTCCCAAGCAACGCGAAGCAATGCCAAGCAATGCGAAGCAACGCGAAGCCATGCGAAGCAACGCGAAGCGTTGCGAAACAATGCAACGCGATGTGCCCAGCAGTGTGCCCAGCGATGCGCGCATGCAGTCGTCTTCCCCCTGACCGGGGTCGCACCGGGCCCATTTCTCCAAACGTGGCCTCCATCACTTCCTGGGGACCAGCTGCTTCCCATCATGAACCACGTTCGACTGTCCTGGGGCCCGGCGAAAGCCCCCGTAGGCCGACCCAAAAAAAAACGGACGAAGGGCCCAACCGCATGCAGTTGTGAATGCCGCGATTGCGAAAAACATCGTATTCGGCGGCGCTTCCTACGGGGCCGCGAACCGCGCGAGTGGCGCGCCGAAGTCTGCGGCGGGGTACACGTCGCGAACGAACACGATGGGTCTGAGCACGAGAGACTGAGCACGCGCGAGTCTGAGCGCGAGTGAGTTCGAATGTGAATGGATCTGCGCGCGCGCCGTTCTACGCGCTTGAACGCGAACGCGATTGAGCCCCGCGTGAGGGTCTCCGAAAATCAACGGGTTGGGCGTGATTGATTCTAAACGCTGGTCGCGCTCAGCGCGGTCGCCGCGGGGAGCTTCCTCGAACGCCCCGATCGCAACGCCCGCGCGCCGCCCGCGTCGGCGCGCCCCTCGCGCGGATCGCCTCCGCTTCGCCCCTTTGTTTTTTCTCCCTCTTCGCCCGCGGCGCGGCGCGGAGCCCCTGCGGCGCGCGCCGGTCGCTCCGAACAGGCCCCAGCGACGCGCGCGGGTCGCCCGCGGCGCGGGGAGAAAAGAGCTAGCCGGATGGCCGATGGCGGGCCAGGCCCTGGCCGCAAGGCAGGGCGACGACGGGCGCGCGAGGCGCTGAACAGAGCGCAGCGCGGAGTTCCCGCGGCGCCGGCTGGTCGCCCCGAGGGCCCCGACGACGCGCGCGGGTCGTCCGCGGCGCGAGGCCAAACGGCCGGTTAGACGAAAGACGCGCGGCCGGGGCGGGCCGCTCCTCAGGTCAAATCTCGCGGACAAGCGCAGAGACGCCCAGGTCCCCGGCGAGGGCCGTCGCCTCCCTCCTGCGCCGCTTCGCGCGCGCAGCAAACTGCTCCAACTGCTTCCGCAAGCCGCAAACCCTCCGGTGGCCCTGCCAGGAAGAACTAGATGCGCGGCGCACGCGTGAGCAGGAGGTGCTCGCGGCGCGTGGCGCGCGAGAGCAGTGCGTGGTGCTCCAGCCGCCAGTCGTCGTCCTCCTTCTTGCCGTTCCCGACCTCGTGGTGGCCGCAGTCCAAGATCGCGCCTTCTTGCCGATGTCGGCGGAGGGAGCAGCGCACCAGACAGACGACGGCCCAGGGCGATGGTCCACAGGACCGACAGAAGGCGTGGTTGCGGACCGCTCGCGTCCAGAAGCTTTGGCCGTAGATTGCCCGAGGGCGCCGTTCCCTCGCCCTGGCGCCTTCTCGCATGGTGCGTCCCTGGCGCGCCGCCGTGGCGATGGCCCTGCCGCGCGAGAGCGGGAAGCCTGTTGGGGTGACTGTGGAGGTGCGGAAGGTGTACGGCTCCGGCGTGCGAGGCTCGATGAACGCCAGCGGGCCCGCGAGGTCCCCGGTGAGACTGTCGTCGCGGCGCTTCAAGTCGTCCCCGAAAGGCGCGCTCCATCCAGAAACCTAGGGATATCCCGGAGCCTCCGTCCACAGAAGCCATATGTGACGCCCCCTCTAGGGTGCGATCTGCGTGAGGGGCGCCCTGGAGTCTGCACGGCGCCGCCATGTGAACTCTGCCACTGGGGTCTTCGCGGTGGAGTTCCCTATGGGGCCACGAAGCGTGCGAGGGCTGTGCAAACATGGGGAGGCACCGCCATGCGGACCCTGCCGCTGCGGCCGTCGGTGGTGCCGCCTCAGGCCACGAAGTGGCGAGGGGTGCGCCAAAATGTGGGGTGGAATCGCATGCGGGCGCTGCCAGTGGGGCCTCAGGTGGAGCACCCTGTGGGGCCACCAAACGTTTGAGGGGTTCGCCGAAAGGTGGGGTGGAACAGCATGCGGGCGCTGCCACTGGGGCCTTCGGTGGAGCTCCCTACGGAGCCACGAAACGTGTGACGGGTGCACTGACATGGGGGTGGACCCGCATGCCATCCGAACCCTGCCACTGGGGCCTTCGGTGGAGCTCCCTATGGGGTCAAAAAACCGCCGCCATGTGAGCCCTGCTACTGTGGCCTTCGGTGGAGCTCCCTACGGGGCCACGGAACGTGTCAGGGGTGTGCCAAGAGTGGGCGGCGCCGCCATGCGAACACTGCCATTGAGGCCTTCGGTGGAACTCCCTGTGGAACTCCCTATGGGGTCACGAAACGTGTGAGGGGTGTGCCAAAGTTGGGCGGCGCCGCCATGCGAACCGTGCAATTAGGAGCTTCGGTGGAGTTCCCCATCTGGCCAAGATGCGTGTGAGGGGTGTGCCACAATGGGGTGGCGCCGCTATGCGTTCCCTGCCACTGGGGGCTTCGGTGGAGCTCCCTGTGGGGCCACGGAGCGTGTGAAGGGAAGGGTGTACCAAAAGAGGGCGGCGCCGCCATGCAAACCCTGCCATTGGGGCTTTGGGTGGAGCTCCCTATTGGGCCACGAAACGTGTGAGGTGTGAGCCAAAATGGGGCGGCGCCGCCATGCGAACCCTGCCACTGGGGCCTTCGGTGGAGCTCCCTATGGGACCACGAAGCAATGTACTGGGTGTGGCGGACGCATGCGGATGGTCCCACTGGGACCTTCGGTGGAGCTCCCTATGGGGCCACGAAACGCTGTACTGGTTGTGGCGGACGCATGCGGGCGGTCCCATGGGACCTTCGGTGGAGCTCCCTATGGGGTCTCGAAGCGCTGTACTGGGTTTGACGGACGCATGCAGGCGGTCCCACTGGGACCTTCGGTGGAGCTCACTATGGGGCCACGACACGTGTGAGGGGCGTGCCGAAACGGATGATGATGCTGCTGCTGCTGCTGAAGAGGATAATGATGAAGCAGAAGAAATTGATGGTGGTGATGAGGATGATGACGATGATCATGATGACGATGACGATGCTGATGATCATATTGATGATGATGATGATGCTGCTGCTGATGATGATGATGATGGTGGTGGTGATGATGATGATGATGCCGATGATGCTGATGATGATAATGATGCTGGTGATGATGATGATGATGATGATGATGATGATGAGGATGATGCTGATGATGCTGATGCTGTTGCTGCTGATGATGCTGATGCTGATGCTGGTGCTGGTGCTGGTGCTTGTGCTGATGCTGATGCTGACGATGACGACGACGATGACGACGATGACGATGACGATGACGATGACGATGACGATGACGATGCTGATGATGATGATGATGATGATGATGATGATGATGATGATGATGATGATGATGATGATGATGATGATGATGGAAGAGGGAGGAGGGAGAAGGAGGCGGGAGGAGGAGGAGATCGTGGAGCGCTGCCTCATCAAAACGAGGACCCAACACCACAAGATGATTGGGAAAAACTGCCCGCCGGGATTTCTTTGACGACGCGAGGAGGTCTGGGAACGTTGCCCCCCGTCCTCTCCCTCTTTTCGGCAGCGAGCCTGGGGGGGAAATGAAACGGAGAAGACATTGTCAGAAGGCGGCGGGGCTTCTCAGAAGCCCGCGCGCCTTCTGAGAAGTTCTCGGTTCTCGGTGTCTTCGGGGAAGGCTTAGAAAACCTTTCCAAAGTCTAGGGATCTTCCGAGCCTTCTGAGAAGGCCCGCTCAAGCTGATCCGGAGCCAAGAAGAGTTGGTGGTGCGCACAAGGGGACAAGGGGACGGGGGACGGCCTCTTAGGAGGCTGCTTCTTAGAAGGCGCCGGCCACACATCTATAGACCAGGCCCGCGCCTTCCCAGAAGCAGCATCCTTCTGCGAAGCCTTCCCCTCTTCCCTCTACCCCCTTCTTGCGCGTGACCGAAAGGCGGCACCACCACCACGCGCATTTCTGAAGGGGCCCAGGGATACATACATAGATACACACACAAATCTCAGGACCCCCCATATCTTCCAATATTTGTTGGGATTTTCGTCTTTCCCCCCACGCCCCATCTTTTCTTATACTTTCCGGGGAATCGACGATTAATTGTGTCTGTGTTTTTTCCCTGAGCCGATGGTGACAGAGCTGGGGACAGGCCCTGGACCACGACACCCTCAAGCGGACGGAAAGGGCAAAAATCGCGCAGCACGCCCTCCCCTTCCCAGAGCCCCGAATCATCCGGGCTGGGGGCGGTCAAGGGTCGGGGATCTTCTGACCGGGGTCAATCCAGACCCGGGTCAGTCAGGCCTTGCAAGATCCTGCAAGATCCTGCACCCAAGCCCGGTTCAACTCGAAGGATCCTGCAAGATCCTGCAGGATCCTGCACCCAAACCCGGCTCAGTGCGACCCTGGCCCTGCAGGATCCTGCAAGATCCGGCGCTCTGGCTGGACCCCGTTTGCACTGACCCCCCTCTCTCGAGCCCCTGGACGAGCGCGTTCCACTGCTCCCAGAGTAACCGCTCGCAAATGGCCTG
>CAUYUJ010009264.1:0-5000 GCA_963575745.1 Prorocentrum cordatum
CCTCCTCCTCCTCCTCCTCCTCCTCCCCCTCGACCCGCTCTTGTCCCCCGCTGCGCCGAAGCCGAGGCGCCGGCCCTGGTGCCCCGCCAGGGGGTTCGGCGGCCGTTCCAGCGGTCCCCCCCCCCGCGCCCCACTCTGCAGCCGCCGCGCGCCGTGTATTGGGCGCCGCCCCCACCGTCGTCGCCTTCGCCACCGCCTTCCCCGCCGTCGCCCGTGACGCCCTCGCGTCGCTCCCAAAAAAAGAAATTGTCTTTCTCATCGTCTGGCGCGCAAAGGCCGTTACCCGTGCCAAACCCGCCCACATCACCCCATGCAACGGTAACGATCGTACCCCCCGATCGAAAGGACTATCAAGCCTGGTCGGATGCTGGTGTGTTTTGTGTGCCAAGCGCAGGTAGCTTTCGCCCTCCAGGGGCCCTTCAGCCGAAATGGCACTGCACAAAAGCATCGGATGAAAGGTCGCTCGCATGTACAGCTTTTAAAGCAAATGAAAAAATCGTTCGCATGCGGGGGACTGGAGCCCCCCACACATGCTGGCGTGCGAGCGCAGGCGTTGGCGATCGCAGCGCACCCCCAGCCACGCCGTGCCCCACCCCGCCGAGCGCTGCCGTGGCCCAGAGCCCCACTCCCGGGTTTAGGGTTTAGGGTTTAGGGTCAACAAGGCAAGGCGAGGAATACCTACCTGCATAGGCTCTCACCTGCGGTGGCTATCAATCCCCCCCGCATCTCCACCCCCACATAAAGATCATATCTCCTCTCATGTTCGACCGTGGCTGTAGCAGAGCATAGCATAGCTAAACAGGTAGGCGCTGCGAGGCGCGCGCGGCAGCCGCGCGCATGTGCACTCTGTCGTACGTTTGCAATGGATTGTGGACATGGACACATCTGGCAAGAGCAAAATGTTGAGTTTATACTATGTTGTACAATGGAAATTACACATCAGAAACGAGGAATGCTCAGGATGTACTGATTTTTTTTTGCAAAGGATGGAGCATGTTGGAAGGCATAATGTTAAGTTTATATTACTTTTACCATATAAAACGCGGTCTTACATACCGGGTCGCGACCGGGGCTGGGCACTTTGTATTGTTAAAAAATAGGGTTTTCTGATCGCGTGATCAGGATATATTTTTTTTGCAATGGAAAAGCCTGAGTTGCGACCTGGGCCGCCCACTTTGTGTTGTAAAAAAAAATCTCTGATCGCACGATCAGGAAATAATATATTTTGCAAGGGATGGAGGGGGGGGTGCATAGCGACCGCTTTTGAAGGATTTAGGGTTTAATAATTATAAGGATTAGATATCTACTAGGCGTGGCCACGAGTACACCTGGACCGCGAACCCACCTGCGGTGGCCGTCACTCCCACCCGCACGCCACCCCACCATAAAGATCATCTCTCCGCTCGGTAGAACCACATCGACTACAACGTCGACGCCGACGACGACGACGACGGCGACGAGCGAGGTGCGATCCAGTTGGCACGCGAATGCTGTAAGGGGCGGGAAGAGTCGGGTTGGGCGGGAGACAGTCTGCACGCATGCGCAGCAAATGCGACGTTGTGGAATAGATGGATCGGGTCGCAACGGGGCCTGGGCACTTTGTACTATAAAATATATGAGATGCTGCACGCATGCGCAGCAAATGCTATTTTTTCCAGTAGATGGAACGGGTTTACATAACGGAGTCGGACTTTGTATTGTAAAATACAAAAGATTCCGCGCGCATGCTCAGGAAATTCTATTTGTTGCCATACATGGGGCCAGGTCGCAACGGGGGCTGGGCACTTTGTAATGTAAAACACAGGAGATTCTGCGCGCATGTCCAGAAAATGCTACTTTTGCAATCGATGGAGGGGGGTCGCAAACGGGGGTTGGGCACAATATACGGTATAATAATTCGGGTTTCATAATTATAGGATTAGAGACTTAGGGTTTAAGGATTCGGGTGACTTTACCCCCCCCCCCCCCCACACACACACAAACACAAACAAACAAGCAAACAAACAAACAAACGGGGAACCACAAAAACATAAAAACACAAACGGAACAAACAACAACAACAACAACAACAACAACAACAATTACTAGCACGTGGGGACACTCCGTTCTCACCAGTGCCAGGGTTTTCATAGGAGGCGGGCAATACCCCCACTTTGTGGGGGGGCCGGTTCAAGCTCTACCAAATTTCCAAACGACTCTTCGCCACCACCCACACCCAGCTCCCCGCCCTATGACGTTCGGACACTTCACTTCGTGGCATGCGGACGACCGTGGCTACTATTCAGGGCCCCGCGGCCGACGACGACGGCGTGCGCGCGCGAAGAAAAAACGAATGTGTCCCGCATGGTATTAGACAGGGATGATGGCCCTGGCAGGTGCGCAACCGTTGTTGCAGAAGTTCGAAAAAGTTGCTCGCAAAAGCCCGTTTGACAGAAATGATTAAAAAGTGTTTGGTTTCCTACAAATCCGCAAGAGCGCGCGGGATGAACTTTTGACAATTTTTTTGAAAAACCATTGGTGTTTTTGATGTTTTTATGTTAAACTCGCTACGAAAACTAAGGTTTTGGAAGGATTTCGTCTTGCGCGCGCGAATGTCCACTTTACCTTATTTTTTGCAAGGGATTCTTGAAGCTTGGTTATTTTAGAACAAACAATGTCCATTAGTTTATTTTTTGCAAGGGAAAACCGATCGTAACAACACAACCGGATCCGGACTCCCCCGTTTTGCCTGAGACTTCCTCGCGAAAATGATGAAAATGAGGCTGCGGCCTAGTCGCGGCGGGAGGGTCGTGCACCAGGGGCCCCAACAATAATTATTCTTTAGAAGTAATAATGTTCAACAACAACAACAACAGCAGCAGCAACAACAACAACCACAACCACAACAACCACAACAACAACAACAACATTAACCACAACAACAACAACAACAACAACAACAACAACAACAACAATCATTTTACCCGAACGCTCAGTGTTCTCCCCAGTGCCAGGGTTTTCATGCGACGACAGCCAATACCCCCACTTCGTGGGGGGGCAATGCAAGCTCTACCAAACATCCACACGACTCTCGGGAACCACCCACACCCAGCTTCCCGCCCTATGACGTCAGGACACTTCACTTCGTGGCGCGCGGACGATCGTGGATACTACATTGGCGTGGAGTACACACCCGCAGAGGTTAATCACTTGTTTGGGCCCCGCATGTGCCCCGCATCGTGCATTTGTTGCGCATGATATGAGAGCAAGACAGAGAGAGAGAGAGAGAGCAAGACAGAGAGACGAGAGAGAGAGAGCAAGACAGAGAGCCAGAGGAGAGCTACGGTGCGATTCGTGTGATTTTATGATGCGCGGTGCTAACATTCTTAAAAACCCAATGGTTTTTGTAGATTTCGGCGTGCGCGCGCGAAGAAAAAACGAATGTGTCCCGCATGATATTATTTGACAGGGATGATGGCCCTGGCAGGTGCGCAAACGTTGTCGCAGAAGTTCGAAAAAGTTGCTCGCAAAAGCCCGTTTGACAGAATTGTTTAAAAAGTGTTGGTTTTCCTACGAATCCGCAAGAGCGCGCGGAAGAACATTTAGACAATTTTTTCTTAAAAAACCATTGGGTTTTTGATGTTTTTATATTAAAATCGTTACGAAACCTAAGGTTTTGGAAGGATTTCGTCTTGCGCGCACGAAGGTCCACTTTACCTTATTTTTTGCAAGGGATTCTTGCAATTTGATCAAGTAAGAACAAGAATTTTCATTTTATAGTGTTTTTTGCAAGGGAAAGCGGGGGGGAACAAAACAACCGGATCCGGTACTAATCCACTTTTCTGAAGCTTTCGCTAGAAAATGAAGGAAATGAGGCTGCGGCCTAGGTTTTGGAGGGGGGTCGTGCACCAGGGGTCCCAACAACAACAACAACAACAACAACAACAACAACAACAACAACAACAACAACAACAATCAGTTTAAGACTGTTCGCCCTTATCTGCTCGAGTGTCCAATAACGCGTATTTCCCAAACCCTCGATACCCGCCCTCTTCGTCTTCGATCGAACCCCTTTTGGGGGGTATACCTTTCTTCCCTGCAGGCCTGGCCCCGGCAAGCGGCGGGGCGGCCGCGGACCGTCGGCCTGGCCAGCGGCAACGCTGATCGGCGGGGCGGCCGCGGACCGTCGACCCGACCCCAAGAGGGACGGACAGGGGACCGACCACGACGACGACGACGACGACGACGACGACGACGACGACGACGACGTCGAAGACGACGGCGACGACGACGACGACGACGGCGACGACGAGCGAAAGCGAGAACGAGAGAGAACGACAGCAGGGCCACGAAGGGTACGAAGTAGGCCACGAAGGGCGACAGCGGGGACACGAAGGGAATGCGTATGGGGCCACGAAGAGCGCTAACGAGCGGGGGCCACGAAGTGCACATAATGCGGGGCCACAGAAGGCAACTATTGGGCCACTGAGGGTAGCAAGTGGGCCACGTGGGACAGTGAGGGGGACACAAATTGCGACAGCGGGGCCACGAAGGGCATGCACATGGGGCCACAACGGGCGCGTCTCCTGGGGAGAAAAGTTCAGATCCCAACCGGACGCGTGAGATCCCAACCGGACGGTTCAGATCCCAACCGTTCAGGACACGTGGGACGCGTGAGATCCCAACCACTTTGGAGCCTCTGCAAAGCTCCAAGCCTCTGCAAGTTTCGGAGAGCCACTGCGAGCCTCTGAGAGATTCTGAGAGATTCTGAAAGATTTTGAGAGATTCTGAGAGATTCTGAAAGATTCTCAGAGATTCTCAGAGATTCTGAAAGATTCTCAGAGATTCTCAGAGATTCTCAGAGATGCTCAGAGGTTCTGAGAGATTCTCAGAGATTCTCAGAGCTTCTGAGAGATTCTGAGATTCTGAAAGCTTCTGAGAGATTCTGAAACGTTCTGAGTGATTCTGAGAGATTTTCAGAGATTCTTAGAGATTCTGAGAGTTTCCGAGAGATTCTGAGA
>CAUYUJ010009264.1:10000-35347 GCA_963575745.1 Prorocentrum cordatum
CAACAACAACATCATCGACATCAACAACAACAACAACAACAACAACAACAACAACAACAACAACAACAACAACAACAACAACAACATTAACAACCACAACAACAACAACAGCAATTACTAGCACGTGGGGACACTCCGTTCTCACCAGTGCCAGGGTTTTCATACGACGCCCGCCAATACCCCCACTTTGTGGGGGGGGCGGTTCAAGCTCTACCACATTTCCAAACGACTCTTCGCCACCACCCACACCCAGCTTCCCGCCCTATGACGTTCGGACACTTCACTTCGTGGCCTGCGGACGACCGTGGCCACTACACTGGCGCATGGGTACAGTGACTTGTTGTGGTAACATTTTCTGGACGCTAGCTTAGTATACGACTTTTCCCCCTGTTCCAACACTGGACACCTGTACTGATCAGTGATTTTGTTCGATGACGTGGTGACACACGGACTTGTTGTGGTAACATGCCGACGACGACGACGACGACGACGCGACACGCGCGCATGTGTCCCGCATGGTATGTTCTGCAAGGGATTGTGGCCCCTGGCAGGCGCGCGAACGCCGTTGAAAGAGCTTGCGAAAGTAGCTCGCGCGAGCTCATGTAACATAAATGTTGAACAACCATTGGTTTTTTTAGGATTCGGACAGCGCGCGCGGGTAGAAATTTTGAAAATTCGGACAGATGTTTTTCGAGGACCTACGGTGCGATTCGTATGATTTTATGTTTCGCGGTGCTAAAATTCCTAAGAAACCCAATGGTTTTTGAAGATTTCGGCGTGCGCGCGCGAAGAAAAACGAATGTGTCCCGCATGGTATTATTTGACAGGGATGATGGCCCTGGCAGGTGCGCAACCGTTGTTGGAGAAGTTCGAAGCACGTGAAAAAGTTGCTCGCAAAAGCCCGTGTGACAGAAATGTTTAAAAAGTGTTGGGTTTCCTACAAATCCGCAAGAGCGCGCGGGATGAAAATTTGTCACTTTTTTGAAAAACCATTGGTTTTTTTTATGTTTTTATGTTAAAATCGCTACGAACCTCAAGGTTTTGGAAGGATTTCGTCTTGCGCGCGCGAATGTCCACTTTACCTTATTTTTTGCAAGGGATTCTTGAAGTTTGGTTATGTTAGAACAAGAAATGTCCACTTTGCTTTATTTTTTGCAAGGGAAAACCGCCCGTAACAAAACAACCGGATCCGGACCAACCCGTTTTGCCGGAGACTTCCTCACGAAAATGATGAAAACATGGCTGCGGCCTAGGCGCGGCGAGGGGGCCGTGCACCAGGGGCCCCAACAATAATTATTCTTTAGAAGTAATAATGTTCAACAACAACAACAACAACAACAACAACAACAACAACAACAATCACTTTACCCGAACGCTCAGTGTTCTCACCCGTGCCAGGGTTTTCATGCGACGCCAGCCAATACCCCCACTTTGTGGGGGGGCAGTGCAAGCTCTACCAAATATCCACACGACTCTTCTCCACCACCCACACCCAGCTTCCCGCCCTATGACGTTCGGACACTTCACTTCGTGGCCTGCGGACGACCGTGGCTACTACACTGGCGTGGAGTACACACCCACAGAAGTTGTTAGGACAGCGCGCGCGGGTAGAATTTTTGAAAAGTCGTGCAGGTGTTTTTCGAGGACCTACGGTGCGATTCGTGTGATTTTATGATGCGCGGTGCTAAAATTCTTAAGAAGCCCAATGGTTTTTGGAGACTTCGGCGTGCGCGCGCGAAGAAAAAACGAATGTGTCCCGCATGGTATTATTTGACAGGGATGATGGCCCTGGCAGGTGCGCAACCGTTGTCGCAGAAGTTCGAAAAAGTTGCTCGCAACAGCCCGTTTGACAGAAATGTTTAAAAAGTGTTGGGTTTCCTACGAATCCGCAAGAGCGCGCGGGATGAGATTTTGACATTTTTTTGTTGAAAAACCATTAGTTTTTTGATGTTTTTATGTTGAAATCGTTCCGAACACTAAGCTTTTGGAAGGTTTTCGTCTTGCGCGCGCGAATGTCCACTTTACCTTATTTTTTGCAAAGGATTCTTGAAATTTGATTATATTAGAACAAGAAATGTCATTTTATAGTGTTTTTTTGCAAGGGAAAGCGGGGGGGAACAAAACAACCGGATCTTGATCACATCGAATTACCTGAGGCTTCCTCACGAAAATGATGAAAATGTAGCTGCGGCCTAGGCGGCGCAGGGGGGCCGTGCACCAGGGGTCCCAACAATTATTATTCTTTAGAATTAATAATGTTCAACAACAACAACAGCATTAACAACAACAACAACAACAACAATAACAATTACTAGCACGTGGGGACACTCCGTTCTCACCAGTGCCAGGGTTTTCATACGACGCCCGCCAATACCCCCACTTTGTGGGGGGGCCGGTTCAAGCCGGTTCAAGCTCTACCACATTTCCAAACGACTCTTCGCCACCACCCACACCCAGCTTCCCGCCCTATGACGTTCGGACACTTCACTTCGTGGCCTGCGGACGACCTTGGCTACTACACTGGCGCATGGGTACGTGAAAAAGTTGCTCGCAAGAGCCCGTTTGACAGAAATGTTGAAAAAGTATTGGGTTTCCTCAGAAATCCGCAAGAGCGCGCGGGATGAATTTTTGAAACTTTTTTTTTGAAAAAACCATTTGGTTTTTCATGTTTTTATGTTTAAAATCGCTACGAAAACTAAGGTTTTGGAAGGATTTCATCTTGCGCGCGCGCGAGTGCACTTCGTGTCATTTTTTGCAAAGGATTCTTGAAATTTGGTTATGTTAGAACAAGACATGTCATTTTATATTGTTTTTTGACAGGGAAAGCGGGCGTCAACAAAACAACCGGATCCGGACTCCCCCGTTTTGCCTGAGACTTCCTCACGAAAATGATAAAAATGTGGCTGCGGCCTAGGCGCGGCGAGGGGGGCGTGCACCAGGGGGCCCAACAATAATTATTCTTTAGAAGTAATAATATTCAACAACATAAGCATCATCATCATCATCATCATCAGCAGCATCATCATCAGCATCATCATCATCAACACCAACAACAACAACCACAACAACCAGAGCAGCAACAACAACAACAACAACCATTTTACCCTCATGCGCCATGCTTCCACATGACACATGCATCCATCTGGATAACACACCCCATCATGGGGGATTTTTCTGGCATGCGGGATCCGATATTCCCTCACCCAGATATCCCGCCCAAGAAGGTTTGGCCACCACCTCTTCCGAGGAACTTCAACATCCATAGCTCGGACGGCACATCGCCTTCGCAATCGCCTTGCGCATGCCCCGCATCTCAGAGGGGGAGGAAGAGGAAGAGGAGGGGGAGATGAGAGAGATAGGGAGGGGGAGGAGGAGAGGGGAGGGGGAGGAGGGGGAGGAAGGATGAGTAGTTGTAGTAGCAGCAGTTGATGATATTGTTGTTGCGGCTGTAGCACTAGTAGTAGTGGTAACGGTAGTAATAGTCCAAGTAAGTAGAACTGGCTTGTGGCAGCCAAGCGTTCATAGCGACGTTGCTTTTTGATCCTCCTTTAATGTCTTCTCTCCCTATCCTTGAGACGCAGAAGTCTCAAAAAGTTGGATGGTTCAGCACATCCAGGAAACCTATCGCTGGACCGGCCCAGATATGGTTCCAGAAGCGGCTCGGGAAGCTGCGCAGGCGCCAGAAGCAGAGAAGCACCACGTACGGGCGCCGGCTCGGGGCTCCAGAATCGGCCCAGGACGGCTTCCCGGGCGCCGCAAGCAGATATTCAGCATTTTCTGAGAAAAAAAAATGTGTATTGGAATGGCCTTTTTTCGGCGCGATCGGAACTGGCCGGGCGTCCGGGCCGGGAGCCGGGCCGGGTGCCGGCCGGGCCGGGTGCCGGCCCGAGCTCCGGAATCGGCCCGGACGGTTTCCCGAGCGCCGGAAGCAGAAATTCAGCATTTTCGAAAGAAAAATGTGCATTGGAATGGTTTTTTTTCGGCGTCGCCTCGGAATCCGATTTTCCGGCGCCCGGGCGCCGGCTCGGGCGCCGACCCGGGCGTCCGACCCGGGAGCCGGGCCGGGTGCCGGCCCAGGCTCCGGAATCGGCCCGGACGGCCTCCCGGGCGCCGGAAGCAGAAATTCAGCATTTTCGAAAGAAAAATGTGTATTGGAATGGCCTTTTTTCGGCGCCGCCTCGGAACTTGATTTTCCGGCGCCCGGGCGCCGGCTCCGGGCGCCGGCTCGGGCGCCGACCCGGGCGTCCGGCCCGGGAGCCGAGCCGGGTGCCGGCCCGAGCTCCGGAATCGGCCCGGACGGCCTCCCTCCCGGGCGCCGGAAGCAGAAATTCAGCATTTTCGAAAGAAAAATGTGTATTGGAATGGCCTTTTTTCGGCGCCGCCTCGGAACTCGATTTTCCGGCGCCCGGGCGCCGGCTCCAGCGCCGACCCGGGCGTCCGGCCCGGGAGCCGAGCCGGGTGCCGGCCCGGGCTCCGGAATCGGCCCGGACGGCCTCCCGGGCGCCGGAAGCAGAAATTCAGCATTTTCGAAAGAAAAATGTGTATTGGAATGGCCTTTTTTCGGCGCCGCCTCGGAACTCGATTTTCCGGCGCCCGGGCGCCGGCTCGGGCGCCGACCCGGGCGTCCGGCCCGGGAGCCGGGCCGGGTGCCGGCCCGAGCTCCGGAATCGGCCCGGACGGCTTCCCGGGCGCCGGAAGCAGAAATTCAGCATTTTCGAAAGAAAAATGTGTATTGGAATGGCTTTTTTCGGCGCCGCCTCGGAACTCGATTTTCTGGCGCCCGGGCGCCGGCTCGGGCGCCGACCCGGGCGTCCGGCCCGGGAGCCGGGCCGGGTGCCGGCCCGAGCTCCGGAATCGGCCCGGACCGGAAGCAGAAATTCAGCATTTTCGAAAGAAAAATGTGTATTGGAATGGCCTTTTTTCGGCGCCGCCTCGGAACTCGATTTTCCGGCGCCCGGGCGCCGGCTCGGGCGCCGACCCGGGCGTCCGGCCCGGGAGCCGGGCGGGGTGCCGGCCCAGGCTCCGGAATCGGCCCGGACGGCCTCCCGGGCGCCGGAAGCAGAAATTCAACATTTTCGAAAGAAAAATGTATATTGGAATGGCCTTTTTTCGGCGCCGCCTCGGAACTCGATTTTCTGGCGCCCAGGCGCCGGCTCGGGCGCCGACCCGGGCGTCCGGCCTGGGAGCCGGGCCGGGTGCCGGCCCAGGCTCCGGAATCGGCCCGGACGGCCTCCCGGGCGCCGGAAGCAGAAATTCAGCATTTTCAAAAGAAAAATGATTTTCCGGCGCCCGGGCGCCGGCTCGGGCGCCGACCCGGGCGTCCGGCCCGGGAGCCGCTCTCGGCGGCGAGCAAGAGCACCGAGCCCGAGTAAAAAAGGAGGAAGTCTCGAGCCGGAGCGTTGTTGTTGTTGGGGGGCCGGTTTTGGCGGAACCCCAAAACGCCTGAGCGTGAGCTTCAATTTCAGAGGAAATGCGGCCGGCGCCTCGGCGAGAGCGCCAGGGCGAATATAGGGGGTCCAACAATAATAATTGTTTAGTAATTAAGGTTCAACAGCAAGCACAACAGCAGCAGCAGCCACAACAACAACAATTACAGCAGCAACAACAACAAAAAGACGGCGGGTGCGCGTATGTTGCCATGTTCGCCCCTCAGCCCGTCGCTTTCGCCGTCGTCGTCGTGTTCGTCGTCGTCCTCATCGTCGTTGCCTCCATCGTCGTCGTCGTCGTCCTCGTCCCTCGACCTTCCCACGTCGCGAAGAATTAACTACGGCTTGCCTAAGGTGATCTTCTTACCTGCTTGTATTTGTCATGTCCTATCAAAAACCGACAGAGAGAAGAAAAAACAAACCAAAAAAAACAACGAAACAGCAAAACAGGTGGGTGCGAGGTCTGCGCCAGCTGGCCAGCCTGCCTCGGGTGGTTGGGCACTGTTTCCTTGCTGTTTCTGAGAAGGCCTGCCCCGCGCTGCTCGGTCATGAGTCATACGTCTTTCCTGTGTTTGACGAGGCCTTCCCGAGCAACGCCAAGGAACGCCAAGCAACGCCAAGCCATGCCAAGCATCGCCGAGCAACGCCAAGCGACGCCATGCGTCGCCAGGCAATCCAGAGCAAATGAAATGCCAGGCAGTGGCAAGCAAGCAGTGCCAAACAGTGCCAAGCAGTGGCAAGCCAAGCAGTGCCAAGCATTGCCAAACAATATCCACCAATGCCGCTCAGGAAGCGGTCCTCGATAATGTTCCGATAGTGTCGCGATAGTGTTCCTCGTCTCCTTCCTTTCTCCTCCTCCTCCTCCTCCTTCTCCTCCTCCTCCTCCTCACCCCCTCCCTCCTCCTCCTCCTCCTCCTCCTCCTCCCTCCTCCCTCCTCCTCCTCCTCCTCCTCCTCCTCCTCCTCCTCCTCCTCCTCCTCCTCCGCCCTTCTCCTCCTCCTCCTCCTCCTCCTCCTCCTCCTCCTCTTCCTCCCCCTCCTCCTCCCCGAGATGTTCCCGAGAGACCTCCCAGGAGAGCCCAACAAGCCTCCGAGAGTCCGCGGCCTTCCTGGGAGCCCCTCCCCTGATCCCCCATGTCTGGGTCGGCGGAACCTGCCGTAAGGAGAGCTTCTTTTTTTTTTTAGATCACCGTCGCTGGGTCCATGGGATTGACGGGCGAGCCAAAATGCAGCGAGTAGATGTGAACTTGACCTCGGCATCGCGCCGATTCGGCGCCGCTGGCCTTTGCGCCCGAACGCAAGTACTCCAGATTTCGTAATAAAAGGGTGCGGGTCTCATTTCGGGGGGGGGGGGGTCTCTTCCAGGCTATCTTGGAGGGCCTGGGGGGGTCTGGGGACATTGTTTGGGATGGTTCTCCCACGGGGGAGGTCTGAAATGGCTTGTCTTGGAGGGTCCAGACCCCTTCCCTTTTATTACGAGATCTGGAGTAGCCACCAAGGGGTGTTCCTACGCTAAGGCAAAACTGCTGCTCTGCACTGGCTGCGTCTCCCGTTCGGACTGCCGCTGCAGCGTTGGCCCCGGCAGACCCGCCGAGGCTGGCGTGGAGCTGGTGCCGTACGGAGAGCTTCTTGTGGTATGTTCCGCGACCGCGGCGTTGCCGGCCCCAGCCGCCACCCCCCCCCCCCGCAGTTAAACGTCGCGAGGCGTGCTGGCCTCCGAGTTGGCTTTTGTGGTTTCTGAGACATTCCCGGACGGCGCCGGCGCGCAGCGTGACGTTGCCGGGACCCCCGCCACCCTCCCCCCAGGTACCGCCCGTCGTCGCCCTGGAATAGCAATACATAGACAGATAGATAGATAGATCGATAGATCGATAGATAGATAGATAGATGGATAGATAGATAGATAGATATACACACATATACATATAAAACTCTCAAGGCCTCTAAAGTAGAACCCACCATAGCATCCACATATAACCCCCACTTCCCCTTAGCGACCCTCACGGCGACCCAAGCGGGTCCCAGAAATCTGACGTCTTGAGCTTCTCAAAACGGAGTCTCCAGAAGTCTGCCCCTGCTCTCCAGGGCCAGCTGCTCACCCCGAGCCGCTCTTGACGGCCCCAGGACCCCCCGAGGCCGAAACTCGAGAAAACCTCCGCCTCGAAGTCTTCGAGACGGTCGAGGTCTGGGGTCGTCGTCGCTTTCGTCGCCGTCGTCGTCTGGGGCGGGGCACGTCTCGGGATCGGAGGACGCCAGGCATAGCCCTGCCTGTCCCCTCTGGTCCTGGCGGGCTGGCCAGCACCGGTGCAGGTGGGAGCAGGTGCATCGCTGGCTTACGGGCTCCTGGGAAGTCAGAAGCCTCCTGCCGTAGGTTTTGCTGGGGGATCCAAAACCGTGCGGTGACAGACCGAGCGGTGATCTCGACACAGTGCGGGGGGAGATCACGAAACATATCACCGTACGATCCGTCACCGCACGGTTTTGGAACCCTGGTGGCCCTGGTCGCCCGAGGCGTCCACGGAGAGCAACCCGAGTCCCAAAACAATGCGGCCACCACGCATCCAGACTGACTCGCAACAGGCGGGGTTACCGCACCGTCTGGGGGCCCCCACGACTTGTTCATGATTCGAGTGAGGGGGAACGATACGAGGGACTAGATCAGGTGGCGGAAATAGCAAGCTGAAATCCTCAATACTTCGCAGATAGATCGGCGATAAGCCCTCGATTGCGAAAAGGTACCCTCCTGGGCGGGGGAACTATCGGGCCGCTATCGGCGGTAAATGGCCGATCGGGAGGCGATGCACTGAGCATATTGCCCCCTAACGTTGCCCCTGACCTAGGGGTTCAAAAACCGGCCCCAAACCCGCCACTGGGTGAGCCCCCCAGAGTCCCCAAGAATACCCCGAAGCACTCAAAGCATCGAACCCCGAATTTCACCCCGAACCTGGAAAAGGCTCCTCCTCCTCCTCATCCTCCTCCTCCTCATCCGCTTTTTTTCCTGTCGCACCTCAAATGCGTCGTAGGGCGGGCCGGGGGTTTCGCCAGCGGGCCGGGCGTTCACGTGTGATCTGGAAGCATGTAATCTGCAACAGCTTCACGGATGGAGGGCGGGTCCTTCTCAAAGCTTGGCTTTCGCCGTAGCGCCGCGCATATCCCCCAAAAGTTGCCAGAAGCTTCTTGGATGAAGGGCGGGTAGTTTTCAAAACAAGGCTCTATCACCTGTGCAGATCACATTCGTCTCAAAAGCTTGCAGCAGTTTCGCGGATGGAGGGCGGGTGCTTTTCAACAAATGGTTCTTGCCTTAGCGCCGCACGCATTCGTCTTAAAAGTTTGCAGCAGCTTCACGGACTGAAGGCGGGTCGTGTTCAACAGCATGTGGCTCTCGCCTTAGCGCCGCGCGAATTCGTCTGAAAAGGTTGCAGCGCAGCGGTTTCACCGATGGAGAACGACACCCTCTGTACGTGTGGCTCTCGCCACCGAGCCGCGCACGGCTGTCTTACAAGGTTGCAACATGTTGAAGGGTTCGTATGGTCCAAGTCCCAGGAATGGCGTTTTGGTGCGATTAGGATTGTCGCAATGGTCACGCTGATTCGCGGTGTTGAAGTCCCAGGAACGGCGTTCTGGCAAGATTTAGGACTGTCAAGACGCAACAAGCACGTTGACCCGCGGCGATCAAGTCCCAGGACCAATGCTTTGGCACGGTTGAGGATTATCAGACCACTGTCTTTTAATAGGCCACTCCGAACAATGAAAAAATCTGGTTGGAGCGTCTTGAACACAGGATTTGAAGGGAGGGAAGATCCCAACATCGTTGACGCGTCTTGGGTTTGCAGTGTTCCTCCTCCTCGCCCTGCTCCTCCTCCTCCTCCTCCTCCTCCTCCTCCTCCTCCTCCTCCTCCTCCTCCTCCCCCTCTCCCTTTCCTCCTCCCCCTCCCTCGCCTTCTCCTTTCCCCTCGCCCACGCTTCTTGTCCCCCTCCCCATCCACATCTGTCTCCTTCTCGCCCTCCCGCCAGTTCCTCCGTCTCCTCCTTAATTATTCATCCTTCATGGAGGCGTGGCCGACTCGGCCATGCCTCTCGAATTCAGTCCACCGCGCCGACAGGCACGCAGCACGACACCACAAACATGTGCCGCACACTGGAAAAGCAGATCATTGCGCGCCGCCCGACAACAGACACTCCGAAGCCATACCGATACATCAGCCCTCAGACAGCACACACCTGCAAGGCCGGGCGACCCGAGAAGCGGGACCTCATCGAACCTGGCGACCCGAAGAGCGGTACCGCAAACGGAGACCGCTCGCAGACTTAAGCGTAGCTTGGCGGCCCGACAAGCGGGACCACACCGGGCACCAGCAACCCGAGGCACGGGCCCACACCGGCAACGTCCCAGAGCATGCGCAGACCGGCAACGCCCGCCAGGAAGCAGCAAAGACAGACCCAGTCTGCAAACCCTGGCGCCCCGAGAAGAGGGACCGCACCAGGGACGGGCGTCAGCCGCGAGAAGCGGGACCACGCCTGGTCGGAAATGAAAGACGCCACGATCAGTCAGGCTCATCAGACCCCGCCTGCTCGTCGGCGGCCACCCGCGGAAGGCGATCTTCCTCCCCACGGAGTAACACGAACACCTGCTTCAAATGTTGCTTGCCACTCCTGTCCATCTGTCGACTCCACCATTGTGCCAGCGCTGCCCGGCCATGAACACTGCCTGGCTGTCTTGTCTCTACAATTTCCTCTGCATCGCCATGTTTCCCCGCGGGGACTTGGGATCTGCCAGACCGCTGGCAGACCCACCAGAGCATGCACACCGCCGTCTAACAGCTTCAGCAGAACCTGGGCTCGACACGATAACAGCAAGCGCATCGCCTTCGCCAGAGTGTTTATGGAACCTGCGAGCGCTCTTACGCGGCGTGCGCTTCTCCTGGGTACCAGCCGCCTCATATTGACACATCAACGTTACCTTATCATCATACCTACCGGTGTGATCTCGCACTGCTTTATTTCGACCATGCGCTCTGCTGGGTCGTGCTGGTGGTCCTGCTGGTGGTTGTGCTGGTGGTTGTGCTGGTGGTTGTGCTGGTGGTCGTGCTGGTGGTTGTGCAGGTGGTCGTGCTTGTGGAGGTGCTGGTGGCCGTGCTGGTGGCTGGTCGTGCTGGTGGTCGTGCTGGTGGTTGTGCTGGTCGTCGTGCTGGTGGATGTGCTGGTGGTCGTGCTGGTCGCTGGTAGTGGTTGTGCTGGTGGTTGTGCTGGTGGTCGTGCTGCTGGTTGTGCTGGTTGTCGTGCTGGTGGTTGGTGGTGCTGGCTGGTCGTGCTGGTGGTCGTGCTGGTGGTCCTGCTGGTGGTCCTACTGGTGGTCGTGCTGGTGGTCCTGCTGGTGGTTGTGCTGGTGGTTTTGCTGGTGGTTGTGCTGGTGGTCGTGCTGGTGGTTGTGCTGGTGGTCGTGCTTGCGGAGGTGCTGGTGGCCGTGCTGGTGGCTGGTCGTGCTGGTGGTCGTGTTGGTGGTTGTGCTGGTCGTCGTGCTGGTTGTTCTGCTGGTGGTCGTGCTGGTGGTTGGTAATGGTTGTGCTGGTGGTCGTGCTGCTGGTCATGCTGGTTGTCGTGCTGGTGGTTGGTGGTGTTGGCTGGTCGTGCTGGTGGTCGTGGTTGGTGGAGGTGCTGGTGGTTGTGCTGGTGGTCGTGCTGCTGGCCCGGTGCTGTTGGCTGGGCCTGCTGCTTTCCCTTGTGCTGGTGGTTGCTTGGTGGTCGTGTTGGTGGTCGTGCTGGTGGTTGTGCTGGAGGTCGTGTTTGTGGAGGTGCTGGTGGCCGTGCTGGTGGCTGGTCGTGCTCGTGGTCGTGTTGGTGGTTGTGCTGGTCGTCGTGCTGGTGGTTCTGCTGGTGGTCGTGCTGGTGGTTGGTAGTGCTTGAGGTGCTGGTGGTCGTCTTGGTGGTCGTGCTGGTTCTTGTGCTGGTTGTCGTGCTGATTGCTGCCCGTGCTGGCGGTCATGCTGGTGGTCGTGCTGGCCCCCCGTTCCTTCACTGCGCCCCCCTCCCCTTGCACCCGTGCTCCCCCCACCCTGAACCTCCGCAAGCGCCCTCCGCCGTGCTCCCCCCGCCCTCGCTGGTGGTTGGTAGTGCTGGAAGTGCTGGTGGTCGTGTTGGTGGTCGTGCTGTTTTTCTTGCTGGTGGTCGTGCTGGTGGCTGGTCGTGCTGGCGGTCATGCTGGTGGTCGTGCTGCCCCCCCCCATTGCACTCGTGCTCCCCCCACCCTGGGCCTCCACAAGCGCCCCTCCCCGTGCTCCAACCACCCTCCTGGGCCCCCCTACCCTTATTCCTTCCGTGGCGCCCCTCCCCCGCTCCTCCCTGCGCGCCTCTCCCGCCCCCGTGCTCCCCCCACCACCCCCGGCCCCCCGCGCCTCTCCCCGTGCTTTTCCCGCTTCCCCGAGCCCTCCTTCTCTTATTCCGACGTGCGCGCTCCCCCCCTGCCTGCTCCTCCCCTGCGCCCCCTCTCTCCGTGCCCCTGAGCTCCCCCCACCCTCCCCGCGCTTCCTCTCCCCCGTGCTTCCCCCCCGCTCTCCCCGGGCCCCCCTCCCCTGATTCCGACCGTGCGCCCCCCCGCCGTTCCTCCCTTGCGCCCCTCTCTCCTTGCCCCCGTTATCCCTCCACGCTCCCCGGCCCCCGCGCCTTCTCCTCCGCGTTCCCCCCGCCGCCCCCGAGCCCCCCCCCACCCCTTATTCCGACCGTGCGCACCCCCCCTCCTCCCCCCGCTTTCCCCTGCGCCCCTCTCTCCTTGCCCCTTGTGCTCCCTCCACGCTCCCCGGGCCCCGGCGCCTTCTCCTCCAGATCCCCTTGCCACGTGCAAGCACGCGCATGCAAGTCCCGTATCACGCTTACTGCCGTGCGCCCCTGCCGCGCACGTCTCCGCACAGCCGCCCTGGCCATGGGTGATCGCAGAGTGTCGACAACGCGCAAGAAAAGGGGGGGCGTCTGGGGCCGCCCTCTGCCTCGAGAATTGGGCCGACCAGCAGGTGGCAGACCGGCGGCGCACGCTGACCGCCAGTCTCCGACCACGCTCCAACGCTACACACACAAATCCACTTAACTGCTGCTGGTGAGTGTTGCTTCGTGGGTCCAGCGCGCTGTCACTGGAGAGTCATGGGCTGATGTAGCGCAACGCAGCGCCGCAGGCAACAAAAACCAGGAAAAACCTGCCGCCGAGATTCTCTCATGACTCAAAGGGGTCTGGAAATCGTGGTGGGCCAGAACCGGCGGCGCGACACGCTAAGCCACAAAATTGGTGCCTCGCACCGCCTGCACTGGGCAGGCTGCGCTGCCTGGGGGAGGGAGGGAGAGAGAGGAGGAGGAGGAGGAGGAGGAGGAGGGGTAGATGAGGCAGGAGAGGAAGGAGGAAGGATGAGGGAATTGGGGTAGGCAGAGGAGGAGGAGAGGAGGATGAGGATGGAGGAGGCAGAGAGGTAGTAGGAGGAGGAGGAGGAGGAGGAGGAGGAGGAAGACGAGGGGCAAGGGGAAACGCACACTGAACAGACGCCGACCAGAAGGAGGGATGGGAGCAGCGGAGGCAGCGCAGAGCAAGCAGGGGGCGGACGGAGGTGGTCGTCGTCGTGGCCAAGGCCAGGGGGGGTCGTCGGGGCAGGGCGTCGGGGGCGGCGGTCGCGGTCAGGGGAGGGAGTGGTCGTGGTCAGGGGAGGGCGGCGGTTCAGGCAGCGTCGGCCGCGCTAGCCGCCGTGGCCGCCGCCAGCCTGGCCGCGGGCGCCCCGGCCGGCGCCTGCAGCCTGCGGAGCACGGCCCGCGCGTTCTCCTTCTGGAGGAGATGCGAGAGTCGCTGGGCGTGCTCCGCCGCCACCTGCGAGGGGTCGTCCCCCGTGGCGTCCGCCGCGCGCTTGGCCAGGACGGCCAGGGCGCGTCGCGCCTCCTTGCCCCAGCCGCCGCCGTGCGCCTCGACCACCATGGGAATGAAGGTGATCCCGGCGGCGGCGCAGCTGCGCTCGGCGTCGAGGAAGAAGCGTTTTTGCTCCTCGTACCGCTCGGCCGCGGCGCCGGGCGCGGCAGCCGAGGCGGCGAGCAAGTCGCCCCGCAGCCCCGAGGTGACCGCGAAGTCCAGGGCGGCCGGGGCACCGTTACGCCATCGGGGAATATACACATCCGCCGGGCGCCGGCCGCCGTCGCGTCGAGCTCGCCGCCGTTCTCCTCCGTCCCCGGCGGGCCCTCGCCCCTCGCGCGAGGCTGCAGCAGGCCGGGCCGCTCGAGCTCGGAGCCCGGGAACCCCGCGGCCTGCGCGGCGAGGAAAGCCTTCTCTTCCATGCCCCCCCCGCCGTCCCCGAGCCCCCCTCCCCTTATTCCGACCGTGCGCCCTCCCCCCGCTCCTCCCCTCCGTGTTCCCCCCGCCCTCCCCGGGCCCCCCTCCCCTTATTCCGACCGTGCGCCCTCCCCCCGCTCCTTCCCTTCGTCGCCTCCCTCCTCTTGCCCCCGTCCTCCTCGCACCCTCCCCGCGCCCGCGCCCTTCTCCCCCGTGCTTCCCCCGCCGTCCCCGGGCTCCCCCATCCCTTATTCCAACCGTGCACCTGCCCCCCTGCTCCTCCCATTCGCCCCGCGCCCTTCGCCCCGTGCTCACCCCACGCTCCCCGAGCTTCCGCGCCTTCTCCCCCGCGTTCCACCTGGCTTTCCCGAGCCCCCCTCCCCTTATTCCGACCGTGCGCCCCTCCTGTCCCGCTCCTCCCCTGCGCCCCTCTCCCCTTGCACCCGTGCTCCCCCGCGCTCCCTGGACTCCCGCGCCTGCTCCTCCGTGCTCCCACCGCCATCCCCGAGCCCCCCTCCCCTTATTCCGACGGTGCGCCCTCCCCCCGCTCCTCCCTTCCACGTTCCCACTGTCCTCCCCGGGCCCCCCTCCCCTTATTCCGACCGTGCGCCTTCCCCCCGCTCCTCCCTTGCGCCTCCCTCTTGCATCCGTGCCCCCCGCCTTCCCCGGGCCCCCCGGGCCTGATTCCGACCGTGCGCCCTCCCCCCGCTCCTCCCCTGCGCTCCCTTCTCCGTGCCCCTGAGCTCCCCCCACCCTCCCCGCGCCCCCGCGCTCCTCTCCCCCGTGTTTCCCCCGCTCTCCCCGGGCCCCCCTCCCCTTATTCCGACCGTGCGCCCTCCCCCACGCTCCGCCCTCCCGTCTCCCCCCGCCCTCTCCGCCCCCTCCCACTTATTCCGACCGTGCGCTCTCCCCCCGCTCCTTCCCCTTCGGGCTCCTCCTCTTTCCCCCGTGCCCCCCGTCTTCCCGGAGGCCCCCTCCCCTTATTCCGACCGCGCGCCCTCCCCCCGCCCCTCCCCTGCGCCCCTCTCCCGTTGCCCTGGTGCTCCCCCCATTATTCCCGGGCCTCCGCGCCTTCTCCCCCGTGCTTCCCCCGCCCTCCCCAGGCTCCCCTCCACTTACCGCCCGTGACCTCCCCTCGCCCTCCTTCCTCGCACTCCTTTTCCTTATTATCATAGCTGCTGGTGTGATCTCGCACTGCATTATTTCGACCGGCCGACCCTGCCTGGGATGTGTGCTGGACTGGGATGTGTGCTTGGACGTGTGCTGGGACGTGTGCTGCCTTCGTGTGCTAGAGAGAAGAAGAGGGATAGGGAGAGAGAGAGATGCTTACAGGGCGGTGTGCGGCCCTCCGTGTGCTGGACACTGTTCCCTTGTGTGCTCTCCATTCCCTCGAGTCGCTCGCTGCCCCCCCCCCCCCCGCACCTCCGCCCCATGGCCCTCGTTTGGCGAATTTCGACCGGACCGACCGTGCCCCCAGTCTGCCCGACCGTGCCCCTCCCTCCCCCTCCCCGCCCCCTGTACCCTTCCACCCAGTTGCCCCGTCTGCGAATTTCGACCGACCGACCGTGCCCCCGGTCTGCCCGACCATGCCATCCCGTCCCCCTGCCCCCCCTCCCCCCGCACCCCTCCGCCCTGTGGCCCCCGTCTGCTTATTCCGACCGACCCACTGTGCCCCTCCGTTTGCCCGAGCATGCCCTCCCGTCCCCATGCTCCCCTTCCCCCTGTGGCCTCCCGTCTGCCTATTCCGACCGACGGACCATGCCCCCCCCCACCACCTCTGGCCCGTTGGCGTCCCATCTACGCCCGAAGTTGTATGATCCTTGGCGCGCGTGCCTCTTGTTTTCGCCACCAATATTGGGCGAAAAGCAAGCAAACCGCGCACAGCCAGCCGCATTGCGAAGCCACGACGGAACATGACCAAGCTCGCGATATTTAACGTCCACGGCCACCTGCAGATCGACTGTTTGAACTCGCTCTTTTGGTACAAGCGCCACCTGCACCGCATCTGTGCACTCCCGCTTGCAACTGGATCCCTCGGGCGAACGAAAGAACGCATCCATGATACTGCTGCGCACCCGACGGCGGCATACAAATGCCCACCTACCAAAAACAAAAGAAGAAACAAACAAACAATAAAGTAGAACAAAGTATACCCCATAAAAGTGACATATAAAAAGAAGCCATAAAAAAAAAACGAAAATATAAGGATAAAAGAAAAAACTAACAAAAATAGAGAAATAAAGAAAATAGTAAATAAATGGTAGAAAGAGGTAAGAAGATTCGTTTGAGTACAGCCGTGACCTGCAACGGCGACAAACTTCCAACGCCTGACCAAACCAAAAATTGGGCGGCGACCGAGTATCCGGGGTAACGGGTCCGGGGTAACGCGGGTTTGGATTCCCGAAAAACGAACCCGAGTTAGCCCTGACCCGAGTTACCCCTGATGATTTGGGGCTCTGGACGCCCGAATTATCCGGGGTAACTCGGGTCCGGGGTAACTCGGGTTCGGATTCCCGAAAAACGAACCCGAGTTAACCCTGACCCGAGTTACCCCTGATGATTCGGGGCTCTGAGTAGGTAGGTTCTCCACTGGTGGCGCCCGCCGCGCCAGCAGCTGCGAGTGACCAGCTAAGGTACCTTGGTCGGGGATGGACAGAACCCCCTTTAGTAAAACGTGGTTTAGTGAAAACGACCCCCCCCCCCCCCAAAAAAACACTCCAAACAAGTTCAACAATAGTCAAAAAAACTCGTCCCCTGACCACTTTTTACTATTTTTGAAAATTCCTCCTGTATCGGGGATGGACAGACCCCCCTCTAGTAAAACATGGCTTAGTGAAAACGACCTCGGGCCCAAACCTGACGGGCGCAGGCCTGGAAAATGACGGCCGCGGCGCCCTCTCGAGAGCCGAAAACGGACAATTCACCGATCGACGTGTCAGGGTGGGCGTTCTGTCCACCCCCGGATTGGATACCTGCCAGGCAAATTCCGAATAACCCACTAGCGATTGCGAAACTCTCGACCCCCCATCTTGGCAAAGTGCGGTTGCCCAACCCCCACATCGGCTCGAAGCCAGGAGGGCTCCGCCCTCCGACCACACCAAAGTCGGGGATCCTCTGACCCGGGTCAATCCAGACCCGGGTCAGCAGGAAACCAAAAAACTGCAATGCAGGAAACAAACAAAAAAAACTGCAACGCAGGTCCTCGCAAACCCGGGTCAGCCAATAGGCGCGGCCGCCTCGCGGCCACGAGCGGCTCCCTAACCCGGGTCAGCCAGAGGGGGTCTTCGCAGGATCCTGCAGGATCCGGCGCCCTGGCTGACCCCCGTTTGCACTGACCCCCGACTCGAGGCTCCCGACAAAGGAACTCTGGAGGTGCGCCGGGCACACCACCAACCATGCGGAACCTCTCGGCTCCCAGCGTGTCCACGTGCGCATGTACAGGCCGCCAGACCCCAGCATGCATCGCAGAAACACTTCCCTCATGACTACGTCGTCGTCGTCGTCGTCGTCGTCGTCGTCGTCGTCGTCGTCGTCGTCGTCGTCGTCGTCGTCGTCGTCGTCGTCGTCGTCATCTCCCCCCTCCTCCTGCTCCTCCTCCTTCTCCTCCTCCTTTTCCTCCTCCTCCTCCTCCTCCTCCTCCTCCTCCTCCCCCTCCTCCTCGTCTTCCTCCTTTTCCCCCTCCCCCTCCTCCTCCCACTCCTCCTCGTCCTCCTCCTCCTCCTCCTCCTCCTTTCCTCCTCGTCCTCCTCCTCCTCCTCCTCCTCCTCCTCCTCCTCCTCCCCCTTCAAGACCTTCAAGACTTGACCAGGGTGATCATACGGCTAGGCCTTTGCACAATCCCCTGACAGGAGCGCCGCCACTCCCAAGGCAACAAAATCAAAAACAGTTGTCGGTAGCGGCAGCCGAAAAGGTATCCCCTCCCATGAATATCCTACTTATGCTAAAGTCTCGGGCTGCCGCTACCTGGTTTGGTCTACGCTGGCCGCGGATGCAGAGAGGGCGAGCCTCGACAGTGGCAAACACGGGCGCAGCTTGGACCAAGAAAGTAAACCAGGGCTTACACGGGCAGCAGGCCGCGGGAGGGGTGGGATTCCTCCTATGAGGGGGGCCTGCGCTTCCTGGGTGGGCAGGACGAGGGGCTGCCCCTGGCTTTCTGCAGGGGCAGCAGCACTCGCAACCATCTCTCTGTCCTCTCTCGGAGGCTGGTGGTCGCTCTCCTGCAGTTGTGGCCCTGGGGAAGCGGGAGGGGAAAGAGGGGACCAGAGAAACGCAAGGGGGAACGCAGGGTCCAACAGCAGGGAGGTGCCAGGCAAAAGGCCTCTGAGGAGCTTATTCCTTTCCCCTGACTTCTTTGGGCGGGGGCAGGTCTCCAGTAGGCCTCTTGTTCTCTGTGTGGCGAATCTGCCACAGAGAACGCAGAAAATGGCAGGTAACTCACTCCCTTGGATTCGAGCTGCGTGGAGCTGGTGCCCTTTCCCTCCACCCGTACGCAGCAGCTCTGCTAGGGTAGGGGCCAGGGCTTCACATGCAAAAGTACTCTGCTTGGAGCATCGACGAAGACAATAACGGCAGCGGAATGCTTTGCCATCCCAGACTGGATGGTGAGGTTTCCCCAGGGACCTAGGGCGGCGGGCCTTCTTTGGCCGAACCAACTGCCAGAACATCTCCTTGGGTTTCGGCCAAACATGTAAAACAGCACAGGCTCCTGTAAATAAATTCTCATACTCTGCTAGAGCCGGAGTGTAAATGTCGACTGTATTCTGTGGAAGCCCATGCGCTCTCTTGCCCAATCCTGCAAAGTGATCTGCGAGTGAGTTGCCTTTGATATGGAATAAGGCGATCTCATCTCGGGCCTCTCCCTCTGGTAGGTGGGCCCTCACTTTGCACATGGCTGGGATGGGTGATGATCCTAGCGACCGCGCGGCTGGCCTCCAATATCTGGCTTGTGGAGTCCTGCCCGCAAGAGCTCTCTCTGTCCAAGTGACAAATTGGCCCAGGGCAGAACAATCGTAGTGATACGTGTTACTTGCAGGGTCGAGGGATCGGAGCATCGCTAAAGACACTGCTGCACGCTCGGCATCTCCAGGCGCTCGGGGGAAATCTCGAGGAAGAGGGGAGTAAATCGCACGCAGGAGATCCCCCTTCAATGTCGACATCTACAGCCGCCACCCCTGCCCGAGCTAGCTCTGAATTGGAAGGATTATCGCATCCCCCATCTGTTGAGAAAAAAAACTCTGGGGGAAAATGAAATGGGTCGGCTGGGTCAGATCGAGAGTCCACGAATCTTAAATCCCAGTCTTGGGCCACCTCTGGAATGGAGGGGGCAGGTTGGAGGAAGTGGGCAAAGAGTGGGTGGTCGGGGCCAGCTTCCAGGGCATCCTGGATCAACTCTGGGCTAAAAACTTCCTGACGCTCCGTGGCCCCATGGACACATTCCCATATACGATGAAAGGATGTGTCTAGCACTTGACAGAACAAACAGAGAGGCGACACCTCAAAGCCCCACCTGTGGAGCCTTTCACAAGTGGGGAGGGCCCCTGCAAGAACCTGTTTAAAAAGATGCCTGTGTTCGTCGGGCAAAGACTTCCCATGGGGGATCTTTCTACCTGCGAAAAGCCAGAATCCTTCAGCTTCTATCTGCCGAGCAATGGGGTGAGACATAGGCGCAAGCCTCTTCCTACATACTGCGGCAATCTTCTGGCTGGTTAGGTCCTTGACAAATGTCTGAGTGACCACCGGCGGGGGGCATTCGGTAAGGACCAGCTTATCACCTTGGCAGGTTGTAAAAGTGGAGGGGCTGTCAATAGCCCAGCCTACCTCGAGAACCCACAATATTGCATCACTCAGCGGCCCTTTGTCTCGAGCAGCCCAAGATTTACCAGAAGAGTTCAACGCCGACTCTTGGGCAGCACGAAACGCAGAGGAGAGCGTGCTCAGAAGCATCTTTGTGTTTCACACCAGCTTCGGGTCGAGTCTGGGTGTTGTGCCACCATTCTGATGCATGCCGTTCAATCGTGGCTGCAGCTATATATATGGGTCTTCCTGGGATCGAGACGAAAGGGCCCAGGACAAATCCAAGGGAACCCCCGGGAGTTTCACCCCCATAGCCGCAGCCGCCGATTTTCTTAAATATAGAACCTCCCTAGGTGAGAAGCCTTGCACTTGGGCCCCGTAGGAGATGACAGACTGTACACTAGCCTTGTAGAGCCTGGTCTTAATTAAGCCTACGTGAGCCTCTAAACTTGTTGAGCCTACTCATTCTATACTTAAACTTACGCCACCTAGCAGCCCTCTTGCTCAGACGACGGACATGGGTCTTCGGCTTTCCAGCAATGTAGTCGATCCCAAGGTTTGGCGGGGCATCCTCTAAAGAGCCTCCTAGGGGCTGATTACAGCTTTAGCATGTTCCGCGAGCTCCCTGGAATTGGCGGTGATGGTCATCTTCTTTTCGGAGAGAGAGCATCCCAGATATTGTTGAAGAACTTTGGCTAGAGACACCGCCATAGCCTGCATGGTAGAGATGCATGGCTTCATGGAGCTGGCCCATGAGTGCAACTGGAGGTCATCGATGTGAACTCCGAGGCACGAGCGATCAGGGTCGAAGGTCCAGCTCTTGATAGGTTGGTAACAGATACGCCTTTGCTTCAAACGTTGCCGATGTCGATCCAGCGATGATCCCGCTGCGAGGGCAAAGAGATGGGCCAAACGCACCGCCCATTAATATAACTCGTGTCCATCGGTATGTGCCTATGGTGTAGAGGGTGACATACATAGGGAAACCCACACTATCAACTTGTTCTAGTAATTTGCAGTGACAGATCTTTCCGTAGAATTGTACTAGATCCCATAGAACACATAGGTACGAAATACCTTGGTCGCTATGCCATTCTGCTCTTACAGCGTTACGCCAAACGATGTCCTGCGGCCCCCGTCCCTGAGACATAGAGAAAGCAGCACCCAGCCCAAATTCTCGTTCCCAGGATCTGCATGCGCCCCTGTATAGTTTAGCATGCAGACGTGGCATAGCAGGGTAGTGGCCCAAGGGTCTTCTCCCCCCTTGGGGCTTAGGCATAAGCAGCAAGATTATCATCTGGATGGATGTGGGGGCCGTGCCTCCAGCGCACCAGTTGACAACATCGAATAATGCCTGGGACGCATGCCGTCTGGAGTACATGTACGCACCCTGGATCGTCTCGAAATAGATCTAATAACTTCAGGGCCAGGAGGAGGAGGAACAGGGATGGGACACATCGAAGCACGACTCGGGGGGGGGGGGGGGGGGGGCTTTGTCGGGCTTCGCATCCCAGGCATTAGACCAATGTTTCACCTCCGCCTCCATCCTCCTCGGAAGTGATAACGACATGCATGACCCCACTCCTACAACATCTTCAGGGCGGTATTCAGAGCCTCGAAGGAAGGAGAAAGCTTCCTGGGCGCGACCAGACCCTGCAAAAGAACACCATTCCTCACATTCCTTCCTCTGCTTGCGGCGCTCCTGAACCTGACCCAGTTGGGAGCAGGCCTGCACCAACTTGATAACTGGCGCCAGCAGTGAGACTCGCATGGCATTAGAACTCTTCATCCACATGGCACGTGCAAGGTCGGATAAGAAAGGATGCCAGAAACCGACGCCCTGTTTCCAATATCGTCGAAACGGCCCCCCTTTCTCTGGTAGTTCCCACAACTGACGGAGGAGAGAGGTGAGGTAAGAGTCAAGATTGTACGGCCCATTCTTGACCAACAGCGCCTCTATCTCCTGCAATCTATTAAACGCCCAGAGCAAAGCGCGGTCATGACATACTTTGGTGTAGGCCTTGGTGGCCAACACCTTGCGCAGAGGGACATCTTGAAACTCAGGCGGTGAACCTCCTCTGCGGCCTTTAGCATGTGGATCTGACTGTGTGATACTTACCAGCTCGTTCCATGCGTGCGTGGACCAGTCCAAATATACATCATCTAGGATAGACTGAAAGTCTGCTTGTTCATGTTCGCTGGCCATGTAAGTGTTGCCAGACGCATGCGCGCGTGCATGTATGGCGTGCTCCAGCTTGTTGACGAGTGGTGTGTGTGAGGGGGGGCTTACACACAGGTCCAACAGCAGGGTCGGGTGGGAGCTTGATGTGCGGCGTCATGGCACGCACATGCACATCATCTATACATTTGTCTACGCTCAATTCAACAGGTAGGTGGGGGCGCTTGTGCCACAAAGCGTCTACATGCAACGTCGGGTCACGCGCGTCCAATGCGCAACTGAGCACAACATAATCGATCGTGGGACTGCTGCCGCCCTGGAGGAGCGCGGGTGCAGCAGGCGCCCGCATAACGGCACAACATTTGTCGAGCGGCTGGCATGTTGAAACCAAATCGGCGGGCATGTTGACATCGCCTCCCAGGAGAAACGGCGTGCCAGCTTGAGCGACCCGAGACCACACCTTAATGAGAACCCGACGGCTTAAACCATTCATGTGCACCTGATCCTGGAGGTAAACAGAGAAGACCTGAATGGCCCCAAGCTTCGAAGTACGCAGGAAGCAACCAGATAAACGTCCAGGAAAATATTGCTCTTGCCAAAGCCCCAAGAGTCCAAATGTTTCCTTACGCACGCCATTGTTCCACCTGTGGCGGAGCCATTAGAATTGACAACAGCTGGCGCAGCGCACGGATGCCATCCCATTCGTAGAATGGTAGCCTACATTGAACTGAGACCTTCTGTCAGAAGCTTGTGTTCCTGGAGAAGAACCACTTCACATTTTGAGTCCTGAAGGAGTTCCTTGCAGGTCGACCAACAGGAACCGTTGAAGGTTGAAACTCTCAACCGAGCCCTGTTAAACACGCGGCGGCGGTGTGTCCATCTCACCTCTCTCAGCCGATGGGCCTGGCGGTGGCCTGCGGGGCTGAGTCTTCTTCTTAAGGTGTCTCGCGATGGCCCGAGATACCCTGGCCCCATGGGGCCCATCCAGGAGTCCTTCCTGTGCCAGGGCCCCGTGTAGGCCCAGCTTCCAAATCCCCTGGGTCTTCTTCCATATCTTCACCGTCTGATAGCACGAACTCAGGGGATTGACCATGGGAGGTGTCGGGGAAAGGTCTGCCGCTCTCTCGTAGTTGTCATCGCGACATCCTCTCTCCTCCTCCTCCTCCTCCTTCGTCCTCCCCGTTTGGCTGACCCCATCCGCTCCTCGGTGCGGCCCGTGGGAGCCAGGAGCGTGGAGGCCATGTTGGTAGCTGCCGTGTAGACGTCGGCGGAGCACGGGCTGATGCCGACCAGCGCGGTCTGGTAGAGCTGGCCGAGGTGCTGCCGCGTCTCATTGTCGAGCTGGCCGGTAACTTCTGCCCAAGCCTGCACATTAACTCCAAGCGAATCTGGTGTAGGCAGGCCTTGATGTGATTGAAGCTTAGATGCTGCATGCTGTCGAGCAATATTGTTAGCTTCAACCTCTTTGTCAGCCTTCCAGTTCAAGAGCCCCGATCTGTTCCAGGACCTTGTCCTGCCGCATCTCGTACTTGCGAATCTTGGACTCCCTCTTTTTGATCTCAGCTTCCGTGGACATGAGGGTCTTGCTGGCAGGGACCTGGGCTTCGCGAGTGGCCCTGGCGTTGTCCAGCACACTTGATAGAACTTCTTTAGCACTCTCTGGGAGAACGTCCTTGTACTTTGAGCCTGCTCCCTGAACCAGCTGGTTGAGGAGCTGGATGCCTTTGCCTTTTCCACCACCCTTGTCATTGACTCCCTTTGTGTCGCCCTTCGCCCAGCTGCCGCAGACAGGAGGGGGTGTCCCGAAGCCGATTTTGGGGAGCCAGGCCTTGCAATGGTAGCACCATGTGTAGTGCGACGGATTCTTGGAACAACCACACATGCCACAAGTAACAGTAGGCTGAGAGCCATTCCGTATCCATCCCGATTTGCCTTTGCCTTTCCCATAGGAAGGCATATGGTGGAGAGAGAAAATGCGGAGTGCTCCTGCAGGAGCTCACTGGAAGAAACCCTGGGCCAGATTGGCCGTGGGTTCGTTGGCAGGGGCGCGCCTCCCCCACGCCAAAGGCCAAGTCTGAGCCGAACCACTTGAGCCAAAATGGCTACGGTCTTCCTCCACCTCCTCCTCCTCCTCCTCCTGCTCCTCCTCCTCCCCCTCCTCCTCGTCCTCCTCTTCCTCCTCCCCCACGTCCTCCACCTCCTCCTCCTCCTCCTCCTCCTCCTCCTCCTCTTCTTCTTCCTACCCTTAAAGTATTATGGTTATTAATATTAGTTTTATTATTATTAGTAGTATTATTATTATTAGTATTATTATTAGTATTCGTATTACTATTATTAGTAGTATTATTATTATGATCGGTCACCTGCGTATGAGTATTATGATTCATATTTTTGCCCGCAGTAATAATATGATTAGTAATCGCATTATTATGATTATTATTATGCTTAATATAATTATTAGTGCTATTATTCTTCCTCCTCCTGATCCTCCTCCTCCTCTTCCTCCCCCTCCTTCTCGTCCTCCTCCTTTTCCCCCTCCCCCTCCTCCTCTCACTCTCCCCCATCCTCCTCCCTCCTCCTCCTCCTCCTCCTCCTCCTCCACCCTCCACCACCACCACCACCACCACCATCTGCATCCTTCTTTGACCAGCAAGTCCGAGATGTTGGTGCCCACATGGTTGGAGTGTCGGACTGGCTGCAAGGTCGCAGACCTCTGGGCCTTGCCAGCAGTTTGTTGACGACATGGCAAGCCGCCATACGCAGCACGTAGTGGGTAGCCAAACAGCAGCGTCTCTACCACAGCCCAACCACACTGGCGTAGCTCTGGAAAGGAAGACGGCTTCGCAGACCCATCGGAGAACAGCCCCCGCATGCCGTTGCACTCCATCGCGCCCCAATTCCTCAAGAAACACAAAAGGAAGCTGATCGCCTGGAGGATCAGTTATGGCAGGAAGTTGCGGTATCCCGACGGAAAACACAAACGACTCCAGCGCCATCGCGGTTTGGATGATCATGCCGCACCTCATCACCAGTTCACGAAACATAACCGTTTCATCAGGCATCGGGTGATCCTGTTCGTCCTCCTCAGTACTACTGATCACCACAGGGCACTCGCAACAACAATGGCCCACATACTCATCAGAATTCGAGCAGCCTCTGCACACCGTGTAGGACATCGTGGCATGGTCAAGCCATCGGGTCTTGGGACAGAGCGAGCTAGACCAAAGCGCCCTAAGCGCCTCAACTGCAGACTGCGACTTGGCCGTAGCCACCTGGGCCCCCAATGCACAAACGCACCAATCGAGCCCACAATTGCGAATGCTGGTCCACAAAAGGTTGATACTCCTCCTCCTCCTCCTCCTCCTCCTCCGCCTCCTCCGCCAACTCCTCCTCCTCCGCCTCCTCCTCCTCCTGCTCACCCTCCTGCTCCTCCTCCTCCTCCTCCTCCTCATACGTCTCCGCCTCCCCCCTTCCTTCCTCCTCCTCCTACTCTCTTCATGACTCCTCCTCCTCCTCCTCCTCTCCTCCGACTCCTTCCTCCTCCTTCCTCCTCCGCCTCCTCCCCTCCGCCTCCTCCTCCTCCTCCTGCCTCCTCCTCCTCTCCTCCTCCCCCTCTCATCCTACTCCTCCGCCTCCCTCATCCTCCCCCTCATCCTC
>CAUYUJ010009265.1:0-22500 GCA_963575745.1 Prorocentrum cordatum
TTCTTTGGGTTCTCCCTTTCTCGGGTCCAGAAGGGCCCCAGACGGCCCAAGAGGCCCCAAAGATCGTCCTAAGACGGCCCCAGAGGCCCCCCAGATGGGCCGAAAACAGTCCAAGAGGACCCCCCGACGGGCCCAAGAGGAGCCCAAAACGGCCCAAGACGGCCCCAAGATGGCCCAAGAGGGCCCCAAGACGGCCCCAAGAGAGCCCCAAGAGGTCAGGGCCCAAAGAGACTCCCACAAGGGCCCCAAGAGGCCCCCAAGAGAGCCCCAAGACGGCCAAAGGTTTCCAAGACGCCCTAGACAGCCCAACAGGGCCCCAAGACGGTCCAGAATTGCCCCCTAAAGGGCTCCCAAAGGACTCCACACGGGCCGTCTTAGGGCCCCCAAGAGGCCCAAGAGACGCTCAATAACACCATGGCTCCCATCAGCGAGCGGTGACGTCACAAGCTCTTGACACCAAGGCTCCCCAGAGCGCAGTGACGTACAAAGCTCGTCACACCAAGGCTTCCAAGAGCGAGCGGCTACGTAACAGTCTCTGAACACCAGGGCTCCCAACGGAGACGGCGACGTAACAAGCTCTTCACACCAAGGCTCCCAAGAGCGAAGGGTGCCATGAGCCCTCTCGGGCAAGTTCCTGAGACGCTCTTTCTGCGTCCGTGTCGGCCCAGGTAACGGAAAGAGCGAGGCACGAGTGATGACGTTCTGGTGGGGCGAAGCCCTCTAGGTGAGGGGCGAAGGGGCCACGCCCCGGCGTTAACGGCCGCCAGGGGGCCGTTTCCCTCGTATTTTTTCTAGTGAAGCGGCTCGCGGGCGCATTCCACGGTCCGTCTCTTTGTAAATTTTCAATGGTTTCCCTACGGTTTGTGAAGGTGTTTCGGGTTCTCGCCTTTTCGGGCCCAGACGGGCCCAACCCCAGATGCCCCCCAGAGGGGCCGAAGACAGTCGAAGAGGGCCGCCCCAAGATGGCCCCAGAGGCTCCCAAGAGGCTCCCAAAACGGCCCAAGACGGCGCCAAGACGGCCCAAGAGGCGCCCAAGACGGCCCAAGAGGCGCCCAAGACGGCCCAAGAGGGCCCCAAGACGGCCCCAGAAGGGGGACCACGAACCCGAAAGTCTAGCCTTTCGCCCCAAGACGCTCCCAGGAGGCCCCCACAGACCCCCAAGAAGCCCCAAGAGGCCCCCAAGAGGCCCCCAAAGGGCCTCAAAAAGGGCCGCAATAGGACTCCCAAGAAGGCTCAGAGAAGCCAAATCAAGAGCGATCGGTAACGCAAAATGCTCTTCACACCAAGGCTCCCTAGAGCGAACGGTGACGTGAACAAGCTGATAAGACCAAGGCTCCCAGCAGAGAGCGATGACGTAACAAGTTCCTGACATCAAGGCCCAGCCAAGGCTCAGGAACGGGCGGCAACGCAACAATCTCTGAACACCAAGGCTCCCCAGAGCGAGGGGTGACGTAACAAGCTCTCAACGCCAAGGTTCCCAGTACGAACGGTGGTGTGAGTACTTTCGGTCAAGTTGTTGAAGCGCTCTTTCCGTTTCCGTGCCGGCCCAGGTAACGGAAAGAGCGAGGTACGAGTGATGACGTTCTGGTGTGGGCGAAGCCCTAAAGGGAGGGGTTCCAGGGGAGGGGCAAAGCGTGTGGATATGGGTGTTAATGACCGTTTTCGGGTTTTCCCTCGGGTTTTTGCATGTTTTTCGGGTTCCCCCCAAGACGGCCCAAGAGCGCTCCAAGAGAGCCCAAGACCGCCCAAGACGGCCCAAGAGGCCCCCAAGAGGCCCCCAAGAGGCCCCCAAGAGGCGCCCAAGGGGCGTCCCAAGAGGGCCCCAAGAGGCCGAAATCATTGATTTTCCAGGGAGGAAAACGTATATTTTTAGCATATGCGCTTTGTCGGCTTTCACGGCGATGACGACGGCCCAAGAGGCCCCCAAGACCGCTCCAAGACGGCCCAAGAGGCTCCCAAGAGGCCCCCAAAACGGCCCAAGAGGGCCCCAAGACGGCCCAAGAGGCGCTCAAGACGGCCCAAGAGGGCGCCAAGACGGCCCCAAGAGGGGGACCACGAACCGAAAAGTCTAGCCTTTCGCCCCAAGACGCTCCCAGGAGGCCCCCGGAGCCCCCCAAGAAGCCCCAAGAGGCCCCCAAGAGGCGTCCCAAGAGGCGAAACTCATTGATTTCCGATGGGAAATGTACATTTTGAGCATGCAAGGCTTTTCGGCTTTCACTGTGTTGATGACGCTCCAAGAGGCCCCCAAGACCGCCGCAAGAGGGCCCAAGAGGCTCCCAAGAGGCCCCCAAAACAGCCCAAGAGGGCGCCAAGACGGCCCAAGAGGCGCCCAAGGCGGCCCAAGAGGGCCCAAGACGGCCCCAAGAGGGGGACCACGAACCGACAAGTCTAGCCCTTCGCCCCAAGAAGCTCCCAGGAGGCCCCCAGAGCCCCCCAAGAAGCCCCAAGAGGCCCCCAAGAGGTTCCCAAGAGGCTTCCAAAAGGGCCCGACAAGGGCCCCAATAGGACTCCCAAGAAGGCCCAGAGACGCCAAAAAGAGAGTGATCGGTAACGCAAAAAGCTCTTCACACCAAGGCTCCCAACAGCGAACGGTGACGTAAACAAGCTGATAAGACCAAGGCTCCCAGCAGAGAGCGGTGACGTAACAAGTTCCTGACACCAAGGCCCAGCCAAGGCTCAGGAACGGGCGGCAACACAACAATCTCTGAAAACCAAGGCTCCCAAGAGCGAGGGGTGACGTAACAAGCTCTCAACGCCAAGGCTCCCAGTACGAACGGTGGTGTGAGTAATTTCGGTTTCTGTTTCTGAAGCGCTCTTTCCGTTTCTGTGCCGGGCCAGGTCTAATGGCTTTCGGCCCATCCCGCCACCGTGCGTGGGAGGTGGGTCTGAGGTCTGTTGGATGTTTGTCGGGATCTCGTCGAGGCCTGTCGTGGGCTTCCTGGAGGTAGTTCTGAGGCCTTCGGGAAGCTGTTTTGGAACCTCTTTTGGGTCTCTTGGGTGCCTCCCGAGGCTTCGTGGGGGCATCTTGGGCCGTCTTTCGGGTCGGGCGAAAGGGGGGGACTGGGAAAGGGGGGGTTACGAAATCTGCCGCATGCAGCTGGTTTCGGCCCCACCGAGGGGCCTATTCCTCGATACATAGCCGCCTCCGGCACCGGGAGGCGCCGGGAAAGTCAGCTACGCGAGGTGATTCTCAAACCCCCCCTTTGCTATCCCCCCCTTTGCTATCCCCCCTTTGCTATCCCCCCTTTGCTATCCCCCCTTTGCTATCCCCCGGGAGGTGATTCTCAACCCCCCCCTTTGCTACCCCCCCCTTTCGCCCGGCCCGAGTCTTGGGCGCCTCTCGGGCCATCTCGGGGCCCTCTCGTGCGTCTCTTGGGCCGTCTCGGGGCCCTCTTGGGCCGTCTTGGGGCCCTCTTGGGAGCCTCTGGGGTCGTCTTGTGGCGGTCGTGGGGGCCTCTTGGGACGTCTTGGAGCGTCGGAAGCTCGAAGAATCGAGAATCCCCAAACCATTGAAAAACCTAAGGAGAATCAATGGTCTGGGCCTCGCGGGGCCCTCCCGGGAAGGCTCTCGGAGGCCTCTTGGGACGTCCTGGGTGCTTTCTCGGCCGACTGGAGGCCACGTTGGGCTTCTGGAGCCGAGTGCAGGAGGGGGAGGGGGAGGAGGAGGAGGAGGAGGAGGAGGAGGAGGAGGACGAGGGGGAGGAGGAGGACTCTTGGACCGTCTTGGGGGCCTCTTGGGGTTCGGAAGACCACCCCAGGGAGTCTGGCATCTTCGGGGAGGCCTTGTGCATCTGCCGGCAGACCCGCGGCGCCGCCCGCACTGAGGCTGAGCGCAGCAAACAAACAAAAACTTGGGGGAGACCTTGCCGGGGTAAGTTTCGTCCGGGGACGCCCAGGGGCGGCGCCGCGAGCGCGAACTGAATTGATCTAAGCATGTTGCCAGAGATCTCAGCACGCCTCGGGCCCGTTGGGCTGGCGAATATGCTTCAGACGTTTCTCGCCCTTCTGAAGACTATGCTCTCCTCTTTCTGACCGTCTCCTGACTTTGGCAAACTGCGATGGTGTCATAAAGAAGGAAGGGCTCAAGGACAGTTCAAACGCTTCAAAGACGGCGCAAGACAGTCCCACACAGCTGCCAAGCGGCCCTGAAATTGAGCTCTAGGACCTCGAAGGGGCCCGCTGAGACGCGCAAGTAACAAATGCTTCCGAGGTGTCTGCATGATTCTAGCGTGCTTCCCTTGTCGGTGTTTGGGGCGCCCGAGACGGCCTTAAGAGGCCCCACGATGTTTCCCCATCGACCCGAACTAGCTCCAAGAGGGCCCCGAGCAAGGCGTACGCCAGCCCGAAGGCGACCCCAGACGACGGAAGAGCGCCCCCAAAAAGTCCGAACTGGGGCTCGAGGCGGCACAAGAGGACCCCTAAGACGACCCAAGTTGGGGAGTCCACGTGCACCAGGAGGAGGAGGAGGGGGAGGAGGAGGAGGAGGAACGGGGAGGAGGAGGAGGAGGAGGAGGAGGAGGAGGAGGACGAAAAGGAGGAGGACGAAAAGGAGGAAGAGGAGGAGGAGGAGGAGGCGGCGCACCCAGCTGAGAGGGACAGGAAGTCGGAGTAGGAGGGCGACCCTAATGTGATCTCCTCACTGGGTTGGCAGGGGGGGTCTGCGCACAAGGGGGCGAAAGGTTTGGATCGTCCCAGCGCCGCCCTGCAGCTGTCCACGAGGGGCTGAGGGCCCACGCCCCTCGTCCTCCTCCTCCTCCTCCTCCTCCTCCTCCTCCTCCTCCTCCTCCTCCTCCTCCTCCTCCTCCCCTCCCCCCCCCTCTCCCTCTCCTCCTCCTCCTCCTCCTCTCTCGTCCTCCTCCTCCTCCTTCCTCCTCCTCCTCCTCCTCCTCCTCCTCCTCCTCCTCTCCTCCTCCTCCTCCCCTCCTCCTCCTCCTCCACAACTCTCCCTCTTCCCCTGATGACGGTTTGAAAGTTTTAGCCCCCCCCCTCCCGCGTATTGTTTTTTACACAGGATTCCCCGGAGTTGGGTTTTCGCTTGCATTTGTTTCAAAAATGCTGCTCTCGCTGAGGCGCCGGCCTCATTTTCGGGCCCCGTTCGTTCCGAATCATGCTCCCGCTGCAGCGCTGGTCTCATTTCCGTGCTTCCGCTCGTTCCGAATCGTGCTCCCGCTGCAGCGCTGGCATCATTTCCGCGCTTCCGCTCGTTCCGACTCGTGCTCCCGCTGCAGCGCTGGCGTCATTTCCCGTGCCATGCCACGGCATGCAATGCAATGCTAGGTTGATATTACGCTTTGCGGTGCTCTTCTACGCCATGCCATGCCGTGCTCTACAAGGCATCGAGTACCCTTTCGGGATCATTGCCCTGCTCGACATCCGACTGTGCGAGTAGAGAGGGGATCTACGCCATGGTAAGGGATGGGAGGGAGGGGTAGGATGTCAGATATACGCGAGCGCACCTAGCTTGTCCCCCTCCCCTGTGAAGAGAAGCAGAATCACACTACGGCACGAAGGTGATGTAGACGTGAACGAATGTGATGATGTCCTCCTCCTCCTCCTCCTCCTCCTCCCTCCCCCCTCCTCCTCCTCCTCCTCCTCCTCCTCCTCCCCCTCCTCCCTCCTCCTCCTCCTCCTCCTCCTCCTCCTCCTCCTCCCCCTCCTCCTCCTCCTCTCCTCTCCTCCGTCCTCTCCTCCTCCCTCCTCCTCCCTCCTCCTCCTCCTTCTCCTCCTCCTCCTCCTCCTCCTCCTCCTCCTCCTTCTCCTCCTCCTCCTCCTCCTCCTCCCCTTCTCCCTTTTTCTCCTCCTCTCCTCCTCCTACTCCTCCTCCTCCTCCTCCCCCCTTCCTCCTCCTCCCCTCGTCCTCCCCCTCCTCCTCGCCTCCTCCCCCTCCTCCTCTCCTCCTCCTCCTCCTCCTCCTCCTCCTCCTCCTCCAGCAGCTTCTCCTGTGCGTGCAGCAGGCGGCGTTGCACCGCTGGTCGGCAGAAATGGGCGCAGCGATCCTGAGGGCCCCAGGGGTCGCCTCTCCCTGGGCGCCGTGAGTGGAATTCCGGAAGCCTCCTAGCCCGGGCGGCATGGGGCCGTTCCCCACTCCCCTATTGTGGCTCGGGCCGCATCTGCGCCTCTTCTGGGACAGGGGCCTGGCTTTCCTCCAGGGCAGGCCTGAGACCAGGCGGCGCTCCACGACGGGATCCCCAAGTCCTGAGAGAATGCTGCCCCCGTAGAATCCAGGCCTCCCAGATGGGGTCGGGTCGGAGTAGATGGGGTCGGCGGATCGCGCCGCATTGCATCGGCGATGCGGCCCGATGCGGAGCGCGATTTTATCCACGCCGACGTCGCCGATGCATTGCCGACGTCGCCGATGCATCGGCAACGCATCGGCGATACATCGGCGATGCATTGGCGATGCGGCGCGATCCTTCGACACCATCTACTCGGACCCCATCTAGGAGGCCTCTTTAGAAGCAGTGGGAGGCCCACTGCAGGATACTGGGATGCATGAGGTAGCACGTTTCCACGAGAACGTTGTGGTCCGAGCTGGGGCCGAGGGAATCTTGAAGGCGCTCCATTACCGAGATCGTGAGGCCCATGGCCGCTGCGCGTTCGGAAACCACAGGGGCACAGTTGTCTGACGTCTCCCACCACCAGGACACGCCCGCACGAACGGGCGCGGAGCATCAGTGAGAAGAGGGCCAGGGCCTCGGTGGACTAACCGGCACCCCACACAGGCAGCCTAGCCCGGGAGAAGAAAACGTTCTCGAGGCCTCCCGTGCAGTGAGAAAGGGGGCAGCACGTGAGGGTTGGGCGCGTGGCACCGTACTCGGAGTGTGCTGGCCGCCTCAGCCCAACGCTTTTCCTGCGTTCCCTCCTCCGCCTCCCCCTCCTCCTCGTCCTCCGACGTCACGGCAGCGACAACGGCGTCCACGAGGAGGAGGAAGAGGAGGAGGGAGAGGAGGAGGGGGATGAGGAGGTGAAGGAGGAGGGGGAGGAGGGAGGACGAGGAGGAAGAGGAGGCTCCGTAGCCATTTGGGCTCGAGTGTTTTCTGGACACTCTTACGGCTTTCGATATCCCGATATCGTACATGCCTGCACCTTGCCTCCACGCTGTGAAGTGCAGGAGCGGGCGTAGGCAGCAGTGCCTCGCAAGCGCGAGATGCGAGGCATCACAGTGCGTCATGGCCCTTGCCTTGCGCATGTGAAGGATGCTTGCGAGGCTGTCCAACTCATGGCAGACTTGTGCGGCAGTGGCTACAGTTGTTCTGATGACGAGATTTTGGAGCCCGTCGAATCCACGTTGATTTCGGCGGGTAGGTTCTTGGGGCACGAAAGGAAGGCAGCGACCGAGGAGGTGCGCAAGAGCCTCGTGAAGCAAGGAGGGCCCTACCTTGACCTCGCTAAGAGGTGGAGCGCTGCCCGTGCTGGGCGCCGAGCGGCAGCCCACCCTGACCCGTCCATTTTCGTGGAGATCCTAAACGCACTCTCGAAGGACGGGGCTGAGTCAGGAGAGAGGTTGGAGAGAGCTGACCTGAAGCAGAGTCCTGGGTGTTACGACATTAGTTCTGACGTGCCGCCCGAGTTTGGAGAAGAACCTAGACAGGACAGTACTATTGCAAGTTCCAGCGGCGAGGACAGTACTTCCAACGGTTTCGAGTTCCAGGCTTTGCGTTTGGAAATGGCTAGTCGACGTGAGGCTGCCAACGAACCCAAAAGTCCACTTCAACAGTCAGCTTGCGCAGCAGAAAGAGAAAAAATGCATGGATCAGCCTGTGGAGCCCCAGTGTTTGGACACTTTCTGCAACGATGGGGCTTGCAAGTACAAGCGTTTGCTAAGCGACCTCCAGGACACCATAGAGGAGAATCTGGAGGCCATTTCTGTTAAGATGATGTTCCTGCACGCCGGAGAAGCATCTTCGATTTTAGCTTCGCAGTCTTTCGGGCTCGCTGGCGATCCGCAAGGCACTGCTTCTGAGACCTACAATGGCTCCACCATTATGGAGAAGCTGAAGGGCGAAACGAGCCAAAGAGCGACCATTCAGGATTTGCTGCTCTTGGACGTGAGGCCTCTGACGGAAGGTTTGGAAGGAGCAAACTCTGAGGTGGCCTTCGACATCGATGAGAACGTCACGGTGCTCTTCTCGGGGCCCTGCAAGCCCTCCAGCAGCTCGTTCCAGAGCTTTCTCGACAACGATATTACTGGGCTAAGGGCAAGGGGAGAGTGCGATGAGGAGACGATTGAGGACATCGCCAATCTCGCAGAACTGTACATCCCTGGCTACAATGTTCGGTGAGCCGCGCAGGCCCTTTTGCTGCAGCTTGCAATCCGTAGTACGCATCCTCATTCTGTCATCTTGGAGTGCAGCAGCGAAGCATGGCAATAACGGTGTTTTGTCGTAGCGACGCTGGGCTCCTGATGCCTCTTCTGGAGTTGTTGCAATATCTTCCTCCTTATCTATCCTCCTTTACATTATGCCCCCCCTCCCTACCCCTCGTCCCCCGCCACGTCTCCCCACAACAGGGAGCCAGAGTTGGATTTTAGCCAGCTGGAGGCGGGGGAGCTGATGACGACGCCGATGGCGATAGGGGGCGAGACGTGGAGGTGGGGGGGAGGCGCGAATAAATCGCTGCGATTGTTCCTTTAAGTGCCTGGCCGAGTGATCCCAGGCATTCGGCTCTCAAGCAGGCATCCTCATTCTGCCATCTTGGAGCGCAGCAGCGAAGCAAGGCAATAACGCTATTTCGTTGTAGCGGCGTCGGGCTCGTGCTCAGCGCATGCCTCTTCTGGAGCTGTTGCAACATCTTCCTCCTTATTTATCCTCCTCTACTTTATGCTAAACCATCCCCTCCTCCCCATCTCTTCCGTTCAGCTTTCTGTCGCCTCGGGCCGCACTTCGGCGGAGGAGGGGGAGCGGAGGGTTTCGAATATTATAGTGTGTGCGTGTGTGTTGTTGTTGCTGCTGCTGCTGTTGTTGTTGTTGTTGCTGTTGTTGTTGTTGGTGGTGGTGGTGGTGGTGGTGTTGTTGCTATTGTGGTGTGTTGCGTGGTCTATCGGAGGAGGAGCTGGAGGGCCCCCCGCCCGCATCTTCCCCAGCTGCAGCTCACCTACAAGCTAAGATGGGGCACCTTCGGCAAAGCTGCCGCAAAGCAACTGGGCCCTTTGCCCAGATGGTGCTCCCAGCTATCTCCTTGACCCCGTCCCATATCAGATCCGTTCTCCCCATCCGCTCCGTTCCTCAAGTCTCAACCGTTGCTGGATCAACCAGCATTTGATGACGGAGATTGCGGGGGGGAGGCAAGGGGGCGGGAAGGAGACGAAGGGCCGCCGACCGCGCTGATCGGTCAGGCGAGTACGAGGCATTCCTGGCCTCTCTCTCTCTCTTTTTCTCTCTTCCTTTCCTTCTCTTCTCTCTCTCTCTCTCTCTCTTTCCTCTTTAAGGTAGGTCTGAGCTGTCCTCACTTTTTGCGTGCAATTTGCGTTGTGCTCGCCGACCCTTCGTGCTGTGTCTGTGTCTGAGGAAGAGGAGGAGAAGGGGGAGGAGGAGGGGGAGGAGGAGGAGGAGGAGGAGGAGGAGGAGGAGGAGGAGGAGGAGGAGGAGGAGGAATAGAGGAGGAGGAATATGAGGAGGGCGACGACGACGACCACCACCACCACCACCAGCACCACCGCCACCACCACGACAACGGCGCACCGCAGCCGAGGCCACGGCGCGCCGGGCCGCGGCCGCGGAGGGCGCGGGCGCTGCGCTGCGCGGCGCCCGCGCCGCGGCGCTGGGCCGCGCGTCGGAGCTGATCAAGGAGCGCGGCGGCAGCGGCCCAGAGGAGGAGGAGGAGGAGGAGGAGGAGGAGGAGGAGGAGGAGGGGGATGAGGAGGAGGAGGAGGAGAAGGAGGAGGAGGAGGAGGAGGAGGAGGAGGAGGGGGAGGAGGAGGAGGAGGAGGAGGAGGAGGAGGAGGGAGGGAAGAAGCACTGCCGCCCTCACTCGTAGTCCCGCATCCTCAAGAGCGGGCCATGCGATCGATATGGGTAAAACGCCCAGACCTCCCCGCGCCGTGGAAGAATCACGATGGGAGTCTTGTCGCTGTTCTCGGCCTCTGCGGGCCCCTACCGGGCCCCGGGAGCGGCAAAAAGTGATTCAGGATTCAAAACCGGTCACGGGGAGGGGGTCCAGACCTCTGGGGGTCGACGTTGTGAAAAAATCCCGACGTCGGGGGTCTGGGAATGGGTGCGATGGGGGCTTTCGTTGAGGGGTGGGCCCACGAAGCTTCAAACCTTGGAGGGTGCCTTGTCTGACGAGAGCGGCGGTGATATCCACGAGTGGAGTTCCACCGGCTTCCAGACCCTGGATTCCGTATCCCATGGTTTTTTGCACACTGCCCTCACCGTGCGATGACCGACAGCAGCTCCTCGTCATTTTGATGGGCATCGTACCCATTTTTGTCCGCACTGGGCGTCCAAAGCCCAGACCTCCAACGTCTCGAGAGACTCACGGCGGAGGCTTGCCTCAGGGCGAGAGTTTCTCGTCGCTTTCGGCCTCTGGGAGCTCTTGCTGGAACCCAAGGCCGTGAAGGACGACCTGGGACGAAGAGCTGGCCCGGGGGAAAGGGCCCAGACATCTGGGGGCCCCGCGTTGAGAGACTGAGGACATCGGACTTCTGAGGAGCGTGGCGGCGGCGGTGGCACCGACGGAGAACGGCGGCGACGACCCTTGATAACGGGGCGCTTCAATTTTTGTCACCCTGGGCGTGTCCGCCCAGTTGCGGGCCCTGGGGCCATCACAGATCGCTCCGGCTCGAAAGAAGCCGCAGGCAGATGGGGTCTTCTAGGGCCTAGTCGAGGGTTCGGGTCGTGATTTTTGCTTGCGATGCTGCGATGTTTCGCAACGTCGGATTTCGAGGACGGAGGCGGCCGCGACGATCGGCCGCGCACGAAGGGGGTCGGTCTTCTGAGATGCTCTGAGGCGTTCTGAGAAGGCGGGGTGCTTCTGCCCCACGGGCGTGTTGAGAAGCCTTCTCAGACTTCTCAGACTTCTCCTCCTCCTCCTCCTCCTCCTCCTCCTCCTCCTCATCATCATCATCATCATCATCATCATCATCATCATCATCCTCTTCCTCCTCCTCCTCCTCCTCCTCCCTCCCTCCCTCCCTCCCTCCCTCCCTCCTCCTCCTCCTCTTCCTTTTCAGGGTCCGCCGGGCCCTTCTGCGAAGGCCCCTGCCTTCCAAGAGGGCCTCCGCCCCTTGGGAGGCCGCCCACCTCACACCGCCGCCGCCAAGGCGTGGGTGGCGGCGGTGGCGGAGGCCGCGACAGCGACAGCGGCGAGGACGGCGACGACGGGGGGAGCGAGAGGAGGGGGGAGGAGGGAAGAAAGGGGAGGAAGAGGAGGAGGATGATGAGGAGGAGGAAAAGGAGGAGGAGGAGGAGGAGGAGGAGGGCCAGTGTAAACCCAAGAGTCATCAACGATGTTGGAGTAAACCCTCCCTTCAGGCTCCCTCTTCGTAGGCTCATGCAACGGCTAATTTTCATTGAAGGAACTGCCTCTTTGGAAAACAACCGCTTGAAGACACTGAAGCATGCCAAAACTTTGTTCTCGGGATTCCAACGCCACGGATCAACCTGACTGTTGCGTCCGCTCTTACTCTTACTCCTCCTACTCCCCCTCCTCTGTCGGCGCCCACTGCTTTTGCAGAACGTCCCTCCCCGTCCACGAACGGCAGGGAGGGCCGCGCCGGCGCGCGCGCGCGGGGGGCGACGCGCGCGGGCACGCGCGGGGCGTGTGCCCCTAGGGGCGGGCGTCCGCGCTGAAGTCGGGGCTGCTGCTGACGGTGTCGGCCCAGCTGGCGGCGAACCCGTTTGCTAAGGCGGCTCCGGGATCGTCGTCGCCGTCGTCGCCGCCGCCGCCGTCGTCGTCGTCGTCGTCGTCGCCGTCGCCGTCGTCGCCGTCGTCGTCAGCGTCAGCGTCGGCGTCAGCGTCGTCGACATCGACGTCGCCGTCGCCGCCGCCGTCGCAGCCGCCACCGCCGCCGTCGTCGTCGTCGTCGTCGTCGTCTTCTTCGTCGTCCTCGTCGTCATCGTCGTCGCCGTCGCCGTCGTCGTCGTCGTCGTCTTCAGCGTTAGCGTCAGCTGCAGCGGCAACGTCGTCGGTGTCGTCGGCGCCGCCGACGCCGTCGTCGTTGTCGTTGTCGTCGTTGCCGTCGCCGACATCGTCAGCGTCGTCAGCGTCGTCGGCGCCCTCGTCGACATCGTCGGTGTCGTTGTCGGGGAAGGAGGGGAATGATGATGGCGATGATAATGATGATGATGATGATGATGATGATGATGATGATGATGATGATGATGATGATGATGCTGATGATGATGATGATGATGATGATGATGATGATGATGATGATGAAAATGATGATGATGACGACGATGATGACGATGACGATGACGATGACGACGACGACGACGACGATGACGATGATGATGATGATGATGATGATGATGACAACGATGACGACGATGACTATGACGATGACGATGATGACGACGATGATAACGATGATGATGATGACGACGACGACGATAATGATGATGATGCTGATGACGCTGATGATGAATGAATGATGAATGATGATGATGATGATGATGATGATATGATGATGATGTGATGATGATGATGATGATGATGATGATGATGATGATGATGATGATGTGGTGGTGGTGGTGGTGGTGGTGGTGGTGGTGGTGGTGGTGGTGATGATGATGATGATGATGCTGGTGGTGGTGGTGATGATGGTGGTGATGATGCTGATGATGATGATAATAATGCTGATGATGATAAATGTGATGATGCTGATGCTGATGTTGATGCTGATGCTGATGCTGATGCTGATGCTGATGCTGCTGATGATGATTATGATGATGAGGGGGAGGAGGATGAGGGAGAGGAGGAGGGAGGATGAGGGAGAGGAGGAGGCAGGGTGATGGTGAGGGTGAAGAGGAGAAGGAGGAGGAGGAGGAGGAGGAGGAGTTTGCCCATGAGGATGAAAGGGGAGCAGTTTGTTCGCAAATGTGAGGGCGTCGCGGGCGTTCTGAGGGGCTCAGGGGGCTATGGAGGTTGAAGGATCTAGGGGGAGATAAAAAGGAACTGAAGCAGGATTGGGGAGGAGGAGGCGGAAGGGGAAAGGGAGGGAGGGAGGGGGGGGGGACGAGGAGGAGGAGGAGGAGGAGGAGGAGGAGGAGGAGGAGGAGGAGGAGGAGGCGGGGGAGGAGGCGGGGGAGGAGGGAGAGGAGGAGGAGGAGGAGGAGGAGGAGGAGGAGGCTCCCGGGCCGCGCAGCGCCTGCTGCCCAAGTGGTGCGCGGCCCTGGAGCGCCTCGCGCACCTCTTCTGCAGCAGATGCCGGCCCGCTGTGTCCGGTGCGCGCTCCGAGCGCCACGGAGGCGCGGCTGGCGTGGGGGCGGGTGACAGCCAGAGTGGGTGCTCACCGCGAAAGCTGGGCGAGGGCTGCTAAAACCGCGGCTGCTAAAACGGCCCTCCCGGAAGGAAAAAACAACTTCCCGGAATGAGGCGCGGCACGCGAAATTGTCAACGGGTTTCTTCCCGGAAGGACGAAGACAATTTCCCGGAGGTCGATTTTAGCAGCCACGGATTTAGCAGCCCTTGCCCAGCTTCCGATCACCGTTGGTCCGGCCTTTTTGTGCACGATTCCGACAGCGGAGTGCTATGCAGGTGGCTGCGGTCGTTCACTCTAGCGGGGGCAGGAGCAGGAGCCTTCGCAGCTCTCGGAAACTGGAGCGTGTGCATGACCAGTGGCGGGCTATTTCCCAAGCCCAGGACTGTCTTGAGGGTCGGGGACGACGTCGGGGTGGTATGGTGTATACCTTTTTTCCCCGTTCCCGGGGAAACAACGAAAGATGTACACACCAGGGTCCCCTATACACCAGGATCCGCTCTCCTGTGCGAGTTTCAGTGCGGGGCTGGGAAAAGCGTCGGTGTATAGAGTTCGGCTCCTTATCATCCATCCTTTGAACAACACCTCAGAATCTGTCCAACACCGTAGGCGGCCATGTGTGCTCAAGAGGGCCGGAACCAGCGCCGAGAGCTCCGACCGATCGAGCGTCTGTCTCGGGCCCCCGACAGGGGGCGTGGGCACCTCCTGCCGCGCGTGGGTTCTCAGGGTCACGGCTATCGAGTGCAACCCATCGTCGTCGGCGGCGTCTCGTCGTCGCCTCCTCCCTCCTCCCTCCTCCCTCCTCTCTCCTCACTGCCGTCGCCACAGGTGGTCAGCGGCTGGCAGTGGGGAGCCCCGATCGGTGCAATGTCCGGGTCCCCGAGCCTCTCCTCTCCTCCGCGTGTGGCGTCTCGCACTCGGGGCGGGGTCGCCCAGGAAGTCGGAGGCAGGCCCCCGAGCCAGAAGCACGAGGCATGGACAGCACCTGCCGCCGCCATGGTCATCGGGCGCTCCGACTTGGTGAAGGCCGCGTGCTCTCTGTCGGGACAGCTCCCCCACATGCGGTGAAAGTCATCAGCGCGAGCACCGCGACTGCACTTGTCCCAGCCAGCCAGGTCGCCGCTTAGGTCGCGTCTCATCGCTGGTGGCCAGGCGCCCGCCGTGATGCCGGTGAGGAGGGCGTTGGCCTCAGGGAGCTTCCTGCAGAGTCGGTCATGGTGGCGGATGGCGTCGCTGGCGTCGACCCCTTCCTCCATGCCCTTGCCGTCGTGTTGCGCCGCCGCCTTCTTCCACAGGGCGCGCTTGATGTCACCGATGATGGTGTCGATGATGGTGGACGGGTCTTTCTCGGCCGCCTCCTGAGACGTTTCCCAATCATCACCCCTGGGGTCGGTCCAGCGCGTGGCCGTCTTGAGGTCCCATCCAGCCTCCCACAAGGTAAGAACGAGTGAGCCCATGACTCCTCGTCTCTGTCTCCGTCTGCGCTGCTTGGTCGCGAGCTTCAGGCTGGCATATATCGTGGCCCGAGCACGTGCGAACATACTTCTCAAGTCAGACCGACAAGCGCGCAACTCAAACCATGCTCGAAGTTGGGCTCGGGGAGTCTCCAGTGATCGGTCCTTCCCAACCAAGCTGAGGAATGATGCAGTGCACAGGAATGGTGTAGTGCACCGACATGGTCTCGATCTTGCAATCGCCGAAACACATCCCCTCCTAGTTTGTGTGATTGCTGAAAGGGGTTCACCATGAGCTTTGACTCCATGCAAAAGTGCTGGCATCCCCCCTCGGTTCAGCCTGTGGAATGTCTTCTCTCTTCTCAGCTTGCGTAGTTCCAAAAACATGCATTATGGTGAGTGCCTTTGCTCTCCTGGCGGCGTGCGTCGCCCCGCGGGTGACGCCTTTGGCCGCCCTGCCGATGCCCAGATCACGCGCCTCAGTAGCTGATGTGATAACAGCACCCAACTTCTTCAATATTGTTGTGATCCTCTTGGTCATCTGCCAATATGAACTGACGGTACCACTCTTGTCAGCGAGCTCCAGGCCTTCGCGCTCGAGACCGTGGACAAGCTGCTTCGTCGCTGCGACTACGATGTCCAGGCTGTGGTGCCGACATTGTCGAACCAAGCCCTGGGCGTGGCCTCGGGAGCGACGACCGCGACTGACTCCAGCACTCTGTGCACGACGGCTCGCGCCAGGTCACTGGCATGGCGGGAGCCCGCCAGGAGAGAGATGTCTGCTTGGCATGGGAGGCCATAGGCCCCCTGTTGTCTGACCATTCTGGGCACGCACTGGATCTGCAGCTCGAGCGCGAGGATCCTCTCGGGGAAGTCTCACTCCTCACAAAGCTGTGGCCACCGACGCTGGCACCAGGGAGTCGCAGAAGCGGGCAACGTGTGCAAGACATGACGGCCGACGCCCTGGCGAGGGTGCTGTGGCCGCCTCGTCCTGGAGTGCCCTGGCGAGGGCCTCTCCCGGGCATGAGGCCCTCTCAGGGCCGCGCCCCACTGCCTGGAGGCCCGGCCCGTGTCACCCAGTCCTCCACCTGGGGTCTAGTCATCGCTCGGACGTGTGCATTTTTCCGTCGGCGAGGACCATCGAGGAGCATCCTTGATCACTTGGCGAAGAAACCACGCCCGAAACCGAACAAAAACACAAGACATAGACGTCCGAGCGATGGCCAGTGGGGTCTGGTGGAGGAGGAGGAGGAGGAGGAGGAGGAGGAGGAGGAGGAGGAGGAGGAGGGGGAGGAGTCTGCCAGCAGCGGATGAGCCACGCGAGGAGTGCGGGCGCCCCGTCGCCTGCCTTGTGGGGCTCCCGCCTGCTGGCGGCCTGCAGCAGCTGGCTCGGCCGGGACGGCAGGGCTGCCGCGGGACTTCGCAGGTCCACAAGCGCCTGCCGAGCTGGCGCGGGCAGGCGGCGCACATCAGAGGCCACGAGCCTGTCGACGCCTCTGTCTCTGTCGGGCTGGGCCAGGACTGCGGGGCTTCCGCTGGACTTCACAGATCCACGAACGCCTGTCGAGCTGGCGTGGGCAGGCGGCGCACATCAGAGGCCACAAGCCTTTCGACGCCTCTGCCTCTGTCGGGCCGGAGGCGGAGGGCGAGACCAAGCCGTGCGAGAGTCCAGGAGGGGCAGGGCTCCGCCCTGGCCTGCCCACGACGTCGGGCCAAAAACGGCCACGGCGTCCGTCTGCGTGGCTGCGTCCGCAGCCCAAGTCTTCTCAAACACCTGCGCTGTTGTCGTCTTCGATTTCTGCAGGCCATGTAGCCTTGCAATTTCCTAGCACCGTCTCCTCTGCAAAACGGGGAGGGGGCTTCGTGATCCTATGGGGCTCCCCAGGGGAGGCCGTCGCAGGTTCCGCAAGCCAGTCAGCCCAACCTCTCAACTCATTCTCAAGGTCGCGCCTGTGGGCTCTGGCGGACTCTTCCGACGCTCTTTGGGCCATGCCCTTGAGCGCTTGGGGATCAAGAGCACTGATGTCCGCAAGCCTCTTTTGCCGCAGGGCACAGTGGAGCTGGGCAGTGTGCGACGGTCGAGCTCCTGCTGCTGGTACTCCATCCTGGGAAAGACGATGCGCGATATTGCGGAGCTCACGCTGCTGTTGCCCCCCTTTTCTTCTCTCGACGAGGGTGCTGAACAGGCTCAGGGCGTCGGCGACTCTGGATCACCAACTCGCCTCAAAACTCTGGTAGCGCGTCCTTCTCAGACCGCGCTCCTTGACTACCGAGGTCTTAAAGTTATAGCTGTGGGCCCTATCAGCATGGCGATGGGCATCGCCGTCGGGGATGCCGCAGGCCTTGATATAAACGGCTTCCACGTGCTGTGCAAGGGCCCCATACTTCCGACCGAGTGCGATGGAGCTGTGCAGGCAGTCCTTGGAAGCGGGGCAGCAGCTAATGTGTTCAGGCACTCGCTCGCTCAAAGGGCTGATATATGTGGCGACCTCCTGCCGCAGCTATTCTAGGGTCTCGGTCTGTGGGCCTTCGTGGGCTCTCTGGGCCTCAGCCGGAGCTCCAGGTGGGATCTCCTTGCCGGAACCCTGGACTGGCCCGAGGGGCCCTCCAGGCCCAGCTCCGCTTGGGCTGGTGCAGCGTACATCCTTGGGTCGATATCGACCTCCTCGCAGGAGGGAGGGGGCTCCTCGAGGTCTTCCAGACCTTCCCAGCCGCCCAGGCCGGCGAGCTCCTCGAAAGGGTCCGCCCCTGAGGAGCCCGGAGCCGCGGGGCGATGGGCACCCCCGGCAGCACGCGGCGCCGAGCGGCCTGTGACCCCAGCGGGGGCAACGCAACCTCAGGGGCGGACGGCTGCGCCGGATTTCCTCCCCCCCCCCCTCCTCCTCCTTCCCCTCTCCCCCTCCTCCTCCCCTTCCCCCTTCATCTCCTTCTCCTCCTCCTCGTCGCCCTCCTCCTCCTCCTCCTCCTCCTCCTCCTCCTCCTCTTCTTCCTCCTCCTCCTCCTCCTCGGCGCTGTGGCCTGGCTCGAGTCAAGTGGAAAAGACGACCATCAGGAGGAAAGAATACACACAGACACAATGAATCGTCGATTCCCCAGAAAAGATGGGACAATATGGGAAGTGGGGGGGAAGACAAAACCCCCCAAAAGATTGGAAACTATGGGGAACATTTTTACCTGTGTGTATTCATTTGTGTGTCCTGGGGCCCCTTCAGACCACCCCCGAGGTCCCAGGGCGCACCATCGCTGGTTGTACAAGTCTTGGTTCTTTTTCTCGCGGCCCGAGTGGGGCGAGGCGAGAGGGGGAGCGGCAGACCCAGACCCCCTCGAGTCATGAAGAAATCACGACGGAAGATTTTTCTATATTTTCCGCCTCTGGGGGCCCTTAGCGGCCCTCGGGACCGTCAAAAAACAACTCAGGATGAAAAACCGGTCCCCGCGAATAGGTCCGGACCTCTGGGGGTCGCGTCATGGAAAAATCATGACGTCGGGGGTCTGAGGACGTGGCAGCGGCGGAGGAAAGGCGCGTTTCCCTAAGGCGCTGCTGCCTCTTGCTGTCCCGGTCAGGCTTGGCATTTTGCCTGGCAGGGTGCCTGAGAGGAACAGGCATGACCAGGCTGCGTGTGAGAGCAGGTACAACACTCGCCCCGATAGTTAGGACTTGACCAGCGTGGGGCTCCCATGGAACCGAGACGGTCTGGAGGCTCCCACAATAGGGGGTCGCATCATGACTCAGGAGGATGTAATATATTAGAAATGGCTGGGCGTCAGCCTTGTAACACGTGAAACCGCCAGGGACGGTGACAGTAGTAGCTCCGAGCTTTTGTGGCCATCCTGGCTTCCAAACCTTCTCGGGAGACTCGTTCATATCCCCAGCCGCAATTCAGGGCAACTTACACGAGCTGAGGAAATCACCCATGGAGACCAGAGCGGCAGCATTGGCACCCGTGAAACGTTTCGAATTTTCCAGGTACAGATTGACAAGATCGATGTTGACCCCCTCGAGATGCCAAGTGATAGGCATCCAATTACAGAAACTGAACCTGCGACAGCTGTCAACCAAATCTGCCTTGGCCTGAGACTGAGATGCTGTGCGCGGGCGAGCAAGCTCGCGCTGGCAAGAAACTTGGCGGCGGCTCCTGATGGCCGTCACCACTCCTCCCCGGGAACCCTTCTTTGAGGACCTGCTGGGGCGTGCGGCAGAGAAGGCGGCCTTCAGGCCCCAGCCCTTCAGCTCCCTGTCGGTGTCCCCTGCGGCAGACGGGCGCGTGCGAGTCTGTGAGCAGCGACTCCTTGACGAACCTGCTGGCGGTGTTCCCCCATGTGCTGATGTCGCCGATGAAGATTTGCCTGGGCGACCGCTTCTCAGCTTCATCGGTCCTTGGCTCGTCCAGGCCCCCTGGGCTGCAATTTGGCAGGCCCCGGCCTGGCCCCGTGCAAGGGGTTGGGGGCGTCTCTGCCTGCTCCCGGGCCTGCTGGAGCACCTTCGCCTTGGCCGCCTCGCGCGCCATGGCGGTCCTCGCAGCCTTCTCCTTCTCCGCCTTCGCGTTGGCCTCCGCTGCCGCTGCCGCCTGGGCTTCCGCCCCTGCGGAGGCGGTGGCCGCGGCTGCGGCGCCTGCGCCTGCGGCGTCGGCTGCCGCCGCGGCCGCGGCACGGCCGCCTGCGGCGTCGGCGGGCGAGTCCTGCTGCTGGCGCCTCGTCTTGGACGCCTGCGTCTGCTCCTGCTTCGCCTGCTGGGCCTTGGCCTCTGCCTGGTCCAGGTGCGCGCGCAGCTGCGAGGCGAAGCCCCCCGTGCGGTGCTTGAGCTCCTTCAACATGGCCGCCTTCGCGTCCGAGGCCTCCTTGATGGCCTGCTCGTCTAGCTCGTCCTCGTCCACCTTCAGCGTGGCGCCCAGGTCCGCTAATCTGCGGCCTGCGCGTCGGGCGACATGGAGAAGATGTCGTGCAGCAGGTCTGCCTCGGGCGCGCCCTCTCACTGGATCTCGTTGATGACCTGCTCTGCCTTGACGACGGCCTGGGCCTTCATCATCACGTCCTGCTACAGCTCGGCGAGCTTGGCCTTCGCCTCGTCGCGCTTGGCGAAGGTCTTGTCGTACTCGATGTTGGCCTCCTCCAGCCTCTTGGCCGCCTCCGCCAGCCTCGCAGCCTTGCGCCTGCACGGGCTGCGGCTGCGGTGGCTTGGGGGACCTCCGTCATGGCCTGGGACAGGCGCTGGGTCACCTCGGGGGCGAGCTGCATGTTGGCGAGGTGGGAGGACACGCTCTCGAGCGCCTTCGTGAGGCCTGCCGTCTGCTGGGCTCCTGGGCCCTTCGCGGCGTCGGACTCCTTACGACCCTTCCTCGAGAACTGAGCTCCGCACTTGCATTTGAACCCCAGCGCCTCTAGGTTGGAGTGCCACTCCCAGTTGCTGCGTCGCTTGCACTGGGTCCACTTCTGCTGCTTCTTGCCGCCCATTTTGCTGAATAGGTGATGGCCGTGGTGCTGTGCGAGCTGCTGCTGGGCCTGCTGACCCTCGAGGGATGCCTGGGCGACTCTCACAGCCGCCCCGCATCCGCCCTCTGCGCACGCGCCCGCCCATGAGAAGCAACATATTGGGACGTGTCGTATGCGCCGACCGCCGACCTCAGCGGGAGGTCGGGGCCGATAGGGTCGGCACTGTTCCCAAGCGATCGATGCCAAAATGGACAGGCTTGGGAATGGCACGACGCCTAGTGGGAGGAGTAGGAGGAGGAGGAGGAGGAGGAGGAGGAGGAGGAGGAGGAGGAGGGCGAGGACGGGGACGCGGAGGAGGAGGAGGAGGAGGAGGAGGAGTGAGGAGAGGAGGAGAGGAGGGAGGCGTGGAGGAGGACTGAGGAGGACCGGAGCAGGAGAGGAGGAGGAGCAGAAGGCTCAGAGGAGGAAGAGGTACCCATACCTCTGCCCTTCCCTTGTTTTCCCCCTCTTGGACCTCCTGGGAGGCCCTCGTCGCCACCGCTGCATTCCCTTCGAAATCCTGATGAGAACGCACCCCGGGAGAGGTCCGGGGAGTAAGTAGCGGTATCGCTACCTGTCGGTTCCCCCCGAGCAGGAGGAGGGAAGCAATCTTTGGCGTTGTAGGTTTTGCCTTGGGTCCTGCCCCTCAGGTCCCCAGAGGCCCCACGAGGGCCAAAACTGCTGGGACACCTCCCCCCCATGGACCCTCGATGGTCGAGGGCAAAACTTGGCATCGTCGTTCCTCTGCTCCCTCCGTCCGCAGGTCGTCGAGCTGATCGAGGGCCTCCTCGCCCGCCTGAAGGCAGAGGCTGCGTCCGAGGCGGACCACAAGGCGTACTGCGACGAGGAGCTCAAGAGCAACGAGAAGAGGAGGAACAAACACCAGGCCTCTTCCGTCCTTGTCCTGCTCGTCCTCATCGTCCTATTCATCTCCCTCTCCTTCCGTCATGCCCTCCTACTCCTCCCTCCTCCTCCTCCTCCTCCTCCTCCTCGTCCTCCTCGTCCTCCTCCTCCTCCTCGTCCTCCTCCTCCTCCTCGTCCTCCTCCTCCTCGTCCTCCTCGTCCTCCTCCTCCTCCTCCTTCTCCTCCTTGTCCGCCTCCTCCTTCCTCCTTCCTCTCTTCTCTACTAAGGTCGCCTCCTTCCCCTCTATTGCAGCGCTGAGTATGAATCCTTGTCTTTCTCATGAAAAGCATTGTCGTCGTCCTCCTATCTTGTAACGCATGGTCCACCTCCTTCTTCTCCTCCTCGTCATCAGCAGCATCAGCATCATCATCATCTTCATCAGCATCATCATCACCACCACCATCATCATCATCATCATCATCATCATCAACATCAACATCAGCATCCCCATCATCATGATCATCATCATCATCATCATCATCAGCAGCATCATCATCTGTCATCATCATCATCAGCATCATCATCATTACCATCTGCAACCGTGCTGGCCCGAGCAGCACGGTAGCTTTCCCTCTTCCTGTGCAATGGCATGCTCTGTGTCTCGCGCGCTCATGCTTTTCAATCGTCGGCTGGTGCACTTCCGCTATCCATCACGGTCCACCTATCTGGCACGATTCCGCAGTACGGAGCATCGTGTTCTTAGGTTCCCAGTGCACGTGTTGGGCCAGAGGTCCATGCTGCTCTCGCGAGAGCTCCACTGGCTGGCGCCACGCGCCGGGATACCTAGGCACTGCGCATCATGTGTTCGGCGTCGCGCAAGACCTTTCGCCGGGAGTCCACGGGAGGAGGAGGACGACGACAATGCTTTTCATGAGAAAGACAAGGAGGAGGTCTCGGTGTGCAGGCCCACGGGGGCCCCTCCAGTAAGCTTTGTCACTCCCGCGGCCCCCTAAGGCGCCACTCTTGCCCAGGGGTCGCTCCCGCGCGTGGCCGATGCGTGCTGCCTGCGAGGGAGATCTGACTGCCGCCCTCCTCCTCCCTTCTCCTCCCTTCTCCTCCCTTCTCCTCCTCCTCCTCCTCCTCCTCCTCCTCCTCTTCCTCCTCCTCTTCCTCCACCTCCTCCTCCTCCTCCTCCTCCCTTCTCCTCTTTCTCCTCCTCCTCCTCCTCCTCCTCCTCCTCCTCCTCCTCCTCTTCTCCTCCTCTCTTCCTCCCCTTCCTCCTCTCCCTTCTCCTCTTTCTTCTCCTCCGCCTC
>CAUYUJ010009265.1:27500-35341 GCA_963575745.1 Prorocentrum cordatum
TCCGGTGCTGGTGGCGGCGTGGCCGGAGGCCCTGCCGCGGCTGCGGCTCCTCAAGCTGCTGGTGGTGCTCCTGACGCTGATCCCAGGCTGCAGCAGCTCCTCGCCGAGGGACGCGCCAAGGCCGAGGCTCAGGTCCAGCAGTCCTCCGCTTAGCAATGCCAGGCCGATCTTATGCGGTGGCCAGGCGTTCCCCTACGGCGATGAGTTCCTCACGCGTGAGGAGGAGCGACTGATTGGAGAAGCTTGGTGGCAAGGGAGTGCGGCTTCACGCTGCTCGGTTGCCGGCTCTTCTCCGAGGGCGGGTGGTTTTTCTTCCACTTTCGCCGGCAATGCCATTGCAGCAACCCTGAGCTCTTCATACCCCAATGCGACTGGGGGGGACATGATGGCAGGGGCAGGGTCTTCTGAAGCGACGGCTGCTCGGCGGAGCGCAACTACGATGGATGATGAAGATATCGATCCTTCTGATTGTCTCTCTGCTGAAGTTGCGCCTTCTCTTGAGGGCCCGGTGCCATTTTATGGCGCGGCGGCGACGCCAGAAGGGCTCCGGTCCACTGATGAGGGCCCGCCTGCACCCAGAGGTTCAGAGAGGTCGGAGCCGTTGTTGGGCACGGAACCTGTCGTTGAGGGTGCTCCTGGTCACGGTGACGGCGTTTCCTTTCTGTATGGCAATCTCATGCAGTGGGGCCCTAAGGCGGCTCGCTTTCTGAACAGCTGTGGCTTCCAGGTGGTCGTGATGGTTGAGGCGCATGTCACCTATGGCGAGTTCGCCTCCGGGGTGGAGCGAGATCTTGATAAAGACGGGTGGAAGGTCTCAGCTTCCCACAGCTCGCCGACGGGGCGGGGCGGCTCGTCAGGCGGCGAATGGGTGTTGGCCAAGAAGCACCTCGCCACCACCACCTTCGGAGGCATGCGCACTGCGGCGGTTGCCAATTGCCAGCGGGATCCATTCCGGGGATTCGCAGGCCTGGTCTGGCACCTGTCGTCAGGGAATTTGGTCGCGATTAGAGTTTACCTTCTTCCAGGACTCGGCACCGCGGGCTACAACCGCACGGTGCTCGCAGCCCTCTGCGCTTTCGTTCGCGGGTTGGCCGACCCGTGGGTCATCGTGGGGGATTGGGACATGCCTCCTCCTGCCTTGACGGGCCCCGGCCGGCTCACCGAGCTAGGCGGATGCTTGGCATTGCCGGATAACTGCAGCACCACGTGCGACAAGGCTGCCAAGGGCAGTCTCATTGATTATGCCGTCATCCGTTCAGGGTGCGAGTCGCGTTTCCGGGTTTCTGGAGTGTTCGACGCGGGGTGGAAGACGCGCATTGGTCTGAAGGTCACGGTGAAATGTGCTGCCAAAGCTTGGTGGTACATGAAGCTGGCGGTGGCCGGTGCCCTCCCCAATCCCGGGCGACCGCGGATCCAGAGCGACCCTTCGAGCAAGCGGCCCACTCAGCGTGCTGAGGCGCTTGCCCGTCGAAGAGAGCGTCTCCCTCCCGATATTCAGGCGGAGTTTGATCTTATGCAGGAGGCGGAGGTCGTTTCGAGCACATCCTCGCCCCCAGTTGCATATCCCATCGATGCTGAGTTTTGGGATGCGCTGGCTTCCACGGCTTCCTCCAGTTCGTTTTCCTCCACTTGCCAGGGGGTGCATGACAGCCACTTCGTTCAGACCAGGAATCCTTCGGGCCGTGACCACGTCACCTTTCTGCACGGCCGATGGGTGTCCATTTTGGAGCAGGCTGTTGCCCGCCACCATGGCTTGGAGGGCAGCGAGGTCGTCTCTCTGCTCGGGCGCGCCTCTGCATGTACCGAGCGCCGGCAGAAGTCTCGCGCCACTCCTGGGAGAGCCCACATGGTGGATGGCCCCGCCGAGTGGTGGGGTGTAGTCAGCACGCTCGTCGGCTGGTGGGCGGCGTTGAAACGTCATGGCAAGGACCCTGGGCAGCAAGAGGCTTGTCTTCATCTGCTGTGTCGGCGCTGCCGGGAGGTTGAGGGTCTGGACTGTGACGAGTACTTCGGCAAGGAGGGAGGCGAGCTCCGCACCACCTGGCTCTCGTGGGCCCGCGACCTGGGGTCGTCCACCGAGGCGGAGCGTGATGATCTAGCGTCGCGCACTTCTCGTCTGGCTGGCCGCATCCAGGCCCGCTGCTTGACGCGCAGACGGCAGGAGTTCACCAAGTGGGCGCTGGAGCAGTGGAAGTCAACCAGGCTTGGTCCACTCTCTTGTTCGAGACCCCGCTGTTGTTGCCCATGAGGTTGTTCGAAATTCCGAATCTGTCTCTGAGCCTGCTGCTCAGCAGGGCGGCCGGCGAGAGCAGTGGGATAAGTTATGGCAGGACCCTGTCGATCTGGAGTCTGACATTTTGTGTATTCTGAATGAGCTTGGGCGCGTTTCTGACCGCTTTGAGCTTCCGCCCTTTACGGAAGAGATGCTCGATGTAGTGCTTCGTTCTCTCCCCGCCAAGGCGCGAGGAGTGGGTGGTCTCACCCCCGTGGACCTCCAGCGCATGCCTCCTGCAGGCCAGCAGATGCACCTCGCGTTGTTGAGCGCGGTCGAGGCAGATAATGTTTGGCCCACCCAGTTGTTTGCATCGATCGGAGCCCTCCTCCCCAAGGCTCGCGGGGGGGAACGAGTGATCGGCCTCTTGGCGGAATGTGCCAAGGTGTGGTCCCGTCTTCGGTATGGTCTCACCTCCCAGTGGACCCAGGAGTTGGGGGACTTCTGGGACACTGCGATTGCCGGCAGTTCTGCGCTGCAGGCCGCTCTCGTCCGTTCCCTCTTGGACGAAACGGCGTCCTACCTCGGTGTCACTTCGGCCACTCTTCTTTTGGATTTGGAGAAATTTTATGATAGCGTCTCCTGGGTGCTCCTCGGCCGGGGCGCTTTGCAATTGAATTGTCCAGCCATTGTTTTCAGTCTCGAAATTCAATTCTGCGCGGCTCCGCGGAGGTTGAGGGGCCAACAGGGAGCGGCGGAGGCCATTCAGGCTACGCGCTCTCTGGTCGCAGGGTCGCCCCACGGCGTGCGATCGGCGAAGGTGTTCCTGCATCCCCTCTTGCAGGCTGCTCATCAGCAGGCAGCTTTCGCGTCACTTTGGACATCGACGACACTGTCTCGAGGGTCGAGGGCCTGGCCGGGGTAGTCGAGGAGCAGATCTTTTCATCCGCCGCGAGTTTGCAAAATTCTTTTGAGCAGGCCCGGCTTAGAATTTCGGATAAGATTATGTTGATTTCCTCCTCTCCTCCCCTCGGTCGTCGCGTGTCTGCTCGTCTCCGTCGTCGCGGTCTTCCAGTGCGTTACGCTCGGGCGGCGGTAGATTTTGGGGCCGACGTCAGTGCCGGTAGGTATCGGTCTCTTGGCAAGGCCAAGGCCAGATTTCAGGCTGCCTTTCGGAGGTCTCGCAGGATTTGTCGCATGCGGCAGCATGCCCGTCTCAGGAAGGTAACCCGAGGGCTTTGGACCACCGGGGCTTTCCCTCAAGCCACGTATGCCCACCAAATTCAAGGGCTCGCGCCTTCCAGTGTGCTGTCGCTTCGACGGCACGCGGCTGCTGCGGCTGTGGGCCGTCTGCCGGGTCGTTGTCTCACTACGGTGCTGGAGGCCGCATACGGTTTAAAGGATCCCGGCCTTGAGGTCCGTCGCCAATTGCTTGCTGAGTATTTTGCTTTCTGGCAAAAACATCCTGTCTACCACTCGAGGGTCGAGAGGTCGTGGTCCAAGTCCCTCGTTCTTCTCCGCCAGGCGGGTCGCCGACGCTGGCGATTTGTCAAGGGCCCCATGTCCGCAGTGCAGGCCACCTTACTAGATGCAGGGTGGGATCCTCAGTCCGCAGTGCTCTGGCAACGACGCACGCACGAGGGTTGGGCCATTCCCACTTCCACACGGGAGGGATATGATCCTTCGGAGTTAGATTTTGGCGAATTGCTTGACGATTTGATGACCGATTTTCGGGCTCAGCATTGGCAGCAGGCTTCCAAGCATGAGGCTGGGGCCGATCTTTCTGAGGGCGGCGATTTATTTTGCATTCGGCGCGAACTCGCAAGGTTCAGTCGGCAGGGCTTGTACAGCGAATACGGCCTCACGTTGAGTGTAGTCTCGGGAGCTCAGTGGCCCAGGTTTCGGAAGTTTCCTTTGGGTACGGCGGACCAGCGGCTGTGCCCTCGGTGCGGCCTGGCGCCAGAGACCCTTTTTCACAGGATCTGGACGTGCCCCAAAAACGCCGACCACGATGATTACACTAAGAGCGATTGTCTTGTTCCGCAAGCCCTCGCGGGGTCGGATGCAAACCCTGCGCTGTGGCTCAGAGGCGTTCCGCCGCGGGACCACACTCATCCCAGCTTTGTGGAGCCCTCGGTTCAGGAGAGTGTGATCCAAGCTGGCTGGCGCCCACTTTCGGAGTGCAGGTCCACCGATGGTGCTCCCACCGTCGTTTTTGGGGACGGGTCCGGAGGGCGTTTTTCCTCTGATCCTCGTCGCCGGCGGTGTGGGTCCGCTGCCGTTGTCTTAGGCAGAGTGGGTCCTCACAGTTCCGATTGGGAGCTGGTTGGGGGCATTTCGTCCACCGTGCCAGGCCAGGGGCAGACAGTGCCCAGGGCTGAACTTATCGCTTTCGCCCTTGCCTTGGAGAATCTCTCAGGCCCTCTGCATGTTATTACTGACCACAAGCCTCTATTAATGGGGTGGGAGCGGGGGCGAGCTCGGGTGTGTGACGGGCGGAACGGGGGCATTTGGATGAGGATCCGTTCGGCCTTGGCTGCCCGGGGGGAGGGGGAGGTCACCTTGGAATGGACTCCCTCGCACATTGACCCCGAGAGCCCAGGGCTGACGGATCGCGAGCGTTTCCTCGCTCTCGGCAACCAGGCTGCCGATACGGCCGCGGGAGAGGCGGCCGACAGGAATTGGTCTCTTTCGGCCTCTGCTGTCCCACCCACGGATCAGTGGGACACCACCGCCGCTCTCGTCCGGAGGAGGGCCCGCCGAGCCCTCGCGGACGCAGCCGCCGCAGATCCCAAGAAGCCCAAAGAGGATTCGGGGACCTTGGAGAGGGCCCGTTTGGGATCCAAGGAGGAGCGTGCTGCTCGTGCCAGCGATCACGCTTTTGCACGTTGTGGAGCCCGTTGGAGGTGCTGCCAGTGCGGCCAACTCACGACTCGATCCCAGCTCGCGGATGCTTGCTCGTCGCCGTGCTCTGGTTCGTCGGTTTCCTGGCCGCTCGATGTCGTGTCTTCGGTCCCTGGCCATGTTTCGGTCGGTGGTTTGACTCTGCATCGGTCCCATCGTCTTGGCTATTGGGATCGTTTCTGCATGTATTTCCTCACGCCTGTGGCAAGACTGCCACGATCGACGGCCGCCAACTTGCAGGCGTATGCTTGCCCCCAAGCAAGAAGGGGCGTGAGAATCTCGCCCGGATTGCACAAGGCAAGTTCCCGAGTTACGCGGGGCCTCCCAAGACGGTCCAGGCGGTGGTTTTTGAGCGAGAGAGAGCGGTGGTTACAGCAGGGGCTGCCAGCAGGTCGGAGCGTTCGGCTCCTTCACCCGACCGCTGAGGCCCTCACCCTCTTTTCCTCCTTTTTTCCTTTCTCTGCACGCTGTGCTGCGCAAAAGGTCCAAAAGGTTCCTCCTCCTCCTCCTCCTCCTCCTCCTCCTCCTCCTCCTCCGCCTCCTCCCCCTCCTCCCCCTCCCTCCTCCTCCTCCTCCTCCTCCTCCTCCTCCTCCTCCTCCTCCTCCTTTTCCTCCTCCTCCCTCCTCCTCCTCCTCCTCCTCCTCCTCCTCCTCCTCCTCCTCCTCCTCCTCCTCCTCCTCCTCCTCCTCCTCCCCCTCCCCCTCCCCCTCCCCCTCTTCGTCGAGCTCCTCCCCGAGCTCTCCGCCGCGGAGAGGTGTCCGTCTCGGGGCGCCCCCGTGTGAGGCCGCGAGCCTTCGGCCGAGCGGCTGCTCGCGGACCAGCCCCTGGCCCGGCAGGTCAAAGATCGGCCCTCCCCCCATCCACCCTCCTCCCTTTCCTCCCTCCTCCTCCCTCCTTCCCTCCTCCCCCTCCTCCCCCTGCCTCTTGCCCCCTCCTCCTCACCCTCCTCTCCCTCCCCTCCTCCTCCCCCCTCCCTCCTCCTCCGATCCTCCTCCTGCTACCTCTTCCTCCTCCTCTACTCCTCCATCCTCATCCTGCTCCTCCTCCTCCGCCTCCTCCTCCTCCTCCTTCCCCTCCTCCTCCTCCTCCTCTCCTCCTCCTCCTCCTCCTCCCTCCTCCTCCTCCTCATGCCCTCCTCCTCCCCCCCCCACCAACCCCTCCCCCCCCCATCCCCCTCCCTCCCTCCCCCTCCCTCCCTCCCTACTCCTCCCCCCCTCCTCTCTCGACTCGAGTGCTGTTTTTCGTTCTACCCTGGCGCGTTTCCTCGGCCTCGGCCTGACAGGGCCTGCTGTCGGGCCGCGGGGTCATCGCACATGGGTCTAGGGCGGAACAAAAAAGGAAGGAGGAGGAGCAGAAGGAAGAGGAGGAAAAGGAGGAGGAGGGGGAGGAGGAGGAGGAGGAGAGGAGGCGAGTAGGAGGATGAGGAGGAGGAGGAGGAGCAGGAGGAGGAGGAGTAGGAGGAAAAGGAGGAGGAGGAGGAGGAGGAGGAGAGGAGGAGGGGGAGGAGGGGGAGGGGGAGGAGGAGGGGGAGGAGGAGGGGGAGGAGGAGGAGGAGGAGGAGGAGGAGGAGGAGGAGGAGGAGGAGGGGGTCGGGGCCTCCTGGGGTGGCGCACAGAAAAGAAGCACACCGACGGATGCCCGAGTCCGGGGGGCCCCCGTCCGAGGACACCGTGCACAGGCATGTGCGCCGCGGTTTCCGTCGGCGATCTCGGGCATTGTGTTGAGAAGGCGTTGAAGGAGCACGGGTCTTACGACCTCTGGAAGCACATCGGGCGCCCCCCTGATTCGAGGGGGGACGGCAGGCAGGGCCCCTGAGCCGCCCCGACGGTTCAGTTAGCCCGGGCCCTCGACGTCATGATGTTTCGTAGCGTCGGCCCCCGGAGGTCTGGACCCCCTTCCCTCCAGGCTTCCTGGACGCCCCTTTCCCTCCAGGCCTCCCAGATGTGGTCGGGAGCAGATGGGGTCGGAGGATCGCGCCGCGTCGCCGAGGCACCACGATGTGGAGCCCGATCTACTTCACGTGGACGTCGCCGATGCATCGCCGACGTCGGCGATGCGTCGTCAGCGCCTCCACGATGCATCGCCGATGCGGCGCGATCCTCCGACCCCGTCTACTCCGAGCCCATCTACGAGGCCTCTTTTCCCCGGGGCCACTTGTTTGTTTCATATTGCGCCGTTTCTTGGCAATCCCAGGGCCCGTCGAGGGCCCCCAGAGGCCGAACATCGCAGACAGGTGTAGATCTTATTTTTGTCATGACTCGCGGGGGGTCTGGGCAGGGAGGCCTGCCATCGGAGCGACCGAAGTAGGTAAGCAAAGGATGGGTAGGATGCCCAGCAGCAGTTTCTGTTCATTTTGCACAGGACTCGCTGTCCGCGCTGCCGCGGACGCTGTTCTTTTAGAATAGAAAGCCGCCTGCCCATTAGAGGCCGCTGTTGGTTTGGGGGAACATTTGTTGTTGGGCATTGTACCTTTTTTCCCCGCGCCCATTTCGGGCGTCCAAATCCCAAATCGGGGGCGAGGGGATCGTGCCGCATCGCCAGCGCATCGGCGATTCATCGGCGACGGCGGGGTGGAGGAGGGCGCCAGGTCGCGCCGCATCGCCGGTGCGGCGCGGCCCTGCGACATCAACTGCCGCGGCCCCCTTTTTCTGGGAGGCCCGGGGCTCAGGAGGAGGAGGAGGAGGAGGAGGAGGAGGAGGATAAGATGTTGAGAAGAAAGAGGAG
>CAUYUJ010009266.1:0-35332 GCA_963575745.1 Prorocentrum cordatum
CTTCGCGCCCTCGAGGGCGCCTTTGCTTATCCATGCCACGCGATGCCTTTACAGCGGCACTCTGGGAGTTGACCAACTTCGCTCTATGCACTCATCCCCCCATTGGCCTCGTCCCTCCTTGACGTACCAGATCTGACGTTAGGTCGGGCACGTCCTCCTACAGGCGGATTTGGACGAAAAAGAAGAAATACTGCAACGATAGCCGAACAATGCTCAAACATACTCCAAATATTGTCCCCAAACTATGTTTTCACTATTTTTGCATACTCCTCCTCTAGAGGGACACGCCCGACCTAACATATGATGGCATCCCTCCTCCACCCCATCCCCGCCTTCTCTCCCCCCTCTGCAGCCGAGCGTTTCGAGCCCGAGCCCGAGGCCGAGTTCGAGCCCGAGCCCGGGGGCGAGCCCGAGCCAAAGTTCTCCAGCGACCCTTCTGTCGGGCGTGTCTCCCTACAGGGGGATTGCCGACGAAAAAGTTTTTAAAAATGCCCCAGAAATAATCAAACAATTGTCCAAACATAGCCTGGGGACCATTTTTGTTTAAGATTTTGTTTTGCCTTTGTGGGGTATGTTTGGGGGTATCTAAAATTTCTTCGTCGAACATCCCCCTGTAGGGGGACAGGCCCGACTTGAAGCGAGCCCGAGCCCGAGCCCGAGCCCGAGCCCGAGTCCGAACTCGAGCCCGAGCCCGAGCCCGAACTCGAGCCCGAGCCCGAACTCGACCCCGACTTGAAGCGAGCCCGAGCCCGAGCCCGAGCCCGAGTCCGAGGACGCGCCCGAGCCTCCCTCCCGAGCGGTCTGGGGGCGCGGGGCGCCTGGGCCGACGGCCGGGTCCGCGCCAGGGCCGCCCTGCCGCGGGGCGGGAGGAGGGCCTGAGCGTCCTCCTCCCTCCTCCCTCCTCCCTCCTCCCTCCTCCTCCTCCTCCTCCCCCTCCTCCTCCCCTCCCTCCTCCTCCCTCCTCCTCCTCCTCCCTCCTCCCTCCTCCCTCCTCACTCCTCCTCCTCCCTCCTCCCTCCCTCGACTCCTCCCTCCTCCCCTCCTCCCTCCTCTTCCTCCTCTTCCTCCTCTTCCTCCTCTCCCTCCTCTCCCTCCTCCTCCGCTTCCTCCTCCTCCCCTCCTCCTCCTCCCTCCCTCCTTCCTACCTCCCTCCCGCCCTCCCTCAACCTCCTCCCTCCTCCTCCTCACTCTTCCTCCTCCCTCCTCCCTCCTCCTCCTCCCTCATCCCTCCTCCCTCCTCCCTCCTCCCTCCTCCCTCCTCCCTCCTCCCTCCTCCCTCATCCTCCTCCTCCTCCCCCCTCCCCTCCTCCTCCCTCCCTCCCCTCCCTCCCACCCCCTCCTCCCTCCCCCCCTCCCTCCGCCCCCCTCCCCCTCCCGCCCTCCCTCCTCCTCCTCACTCCTCCCGCCTCCCTCTCCCTCCTCCTCTCCCTCCTCCCTCCTCCATCTCCCTCCTCCCTCCCCCTCCTCCCGCCTCCCTCCTCCCCCCTCCATCCTCCCTCCTCCCCCTCCCCTCCTCCCTCCACCCGCCTCCCTCCCCCCTCATGCCTCCTCCCTCATCCGCCTACCCTCCTCCCCTCTCCCTCCTCCATCATCCCTCATCCCTCCTCCCTCTCCTCTTCCTCCTCCCTCTCTCCCCGCCGCCCGCATCCCTCCTCCATGCTCCTCCGGATTCGCCGAATTCCCTGCCTCCTCCTATCCTCCGCAGCCCTCTCCCTCCTCCAGCCTCCCTCCTCCCTCCTCCCTCCGTTCCTCCCTACCTACCAGACCATCCCTCCCTACCTCACTCATCCTCCTTCCCTCCTCGCCTCCTCCCTCCTCCTCCTCCGCCTCCTCCTCCTCCTCTCCTCCTCCTCTCCTCCTCCTCCTCCTCCTCCTCCTCCTCCTCCTCCCCCTCCTCCTCCTCCTCCTCCTCCTCCTCCTCCTCCTCCTCCTCCTCCTCCTCTCAAGCAACTTGGGCTCAGAACTTCCATGTTGGCAGCCCTGAGTCCAGCACAGCACTTCAACGTAGTGTTTGGGTGGCACCGCCTTTGCGATCCGTTGATTAGCAGAGGCAGTGGCGAAGCTGTGCAAAATCATAGAGTCATGGCCAGTCGCTGGAGTACTTGTCAAAAGTGCAAGACGTGGGACTGGAATGAGAAGATCTCTCAGCGGCAGGGCAGATGCAAGCAGTGCGGCGACTCCGTCAAGTTGCATCAGCCGAAGGTCAAGGGAGACAAAGGCAAGCCGAGACAGGACGGGTCGCAGCTGCTGGACCATGGTACCCCAGCGGCGACGCCCAGCCCCGTCAGCAAGGAGGCCGCGCTGCTGCACCAGCTCATTGCGTCGCTGGCCGCAGGCCAGCCGCCCCAGGCGGCGGCGGCCTCCGCGGCTCAGGCCCTGAAGGAACAGGTGCCGTCGCCGCTCTCCGCGGAGGAACAGGTCGAGAGGACTTCGGGCGCGTGGCGCGACGCCAGCCTGAAGCACGAGCAGGCAGTATCTCAGGTGCTCAAGTGCCGCGAGAACCTCCACCGCGCTGAGGAGCGCGAGCAGGCGGCAGCGCTTATCTTGGCCGAGGCCGAGAAAGCGCGTCAGGCTGCCGCCCTGGCGTTCTCGCGGCAGGTGGCGCCCCCAGACGGCGGAGACGAGGCCCGCGCAGCCGCATTCGACTTGAAGTGGGACGAGTCGCTGTTCGCCAACGTGGACGACCTCGAAGGCGTCGAGCAGTCTGAGCAGGATGAGCTGCGCAACATCCTGAGCGAGCTGCAGGGCTACAAGTCCCAGTTCGCCGAGCGCGGCAACGAGATCAAGGGGCGCCTCGAGAAGGCGCGGGCGTTACACATGCAGGTCACAGAGCGGGTGGCCAAGAAGAGGAAGCAGCAGGCGGCGGAGCAGGCCGCGGCAGGCGCAGGCGCGGCGGCAGCCCAGGCGGCAGGCGGCGCGGCCAGCCCGACCACTGCGGCGGGCGAGCCAGGCGCTGGCGCCACCGCCACCGCGCCCGCCGCCGCCGCCAGCGGTGCCGCAGCCACGGGGGAGGCGACGTCAGCCGAGCTGAAGGCTGCGGCCGAGGCCCTTTCCGCGCGCAAGTTCGCAGAGCTGCGAGCGAAGCGCGAGGCGGCCTCCCCCAAGGCGGCAGGTGCACCAGCGGCGCCGGCGGCCAAGGCAGCATCCAAGTGAGGTTCGTGGAAGAGGCTCGAGGCGCAGACGGCAGGTGCAGCTGTCCTCGGGCCTCCCCAGAGGGATCGCACTGCGTTCAGTGCACCAATCACTCTCGTTTTGGGCGACCTCATCCCTACCTCTTCTACCACGGCGCCCACGGCAACTCCTCCTATTCCAACCCCTCCCTCTACATCGGCGGCAGCCTGCTCACGGGGGGCGAGCTCTGCTAGAGAGGAGCTACTGGCTACACGCTCGGCGGGTTCGCCAGCGTCACCCACCGTGGTCAGCGGCGACATGCTCACGCGAGGCAGCCAGAGTTCTGGGGACACGTGCTCACTTTTCTTCGCCAATATCACAGTCATGGGCGACACAGCTTGGAAATACCTTGTCGAGAATCAAGACGCACATCAGTTTTGGGCTTTTGCAGAGACCCACGTAGGCGGCGACACTCTTTCGAAGTGGAGGGGGGAAGCTCGCAAGCAGGGCATGCAGCTTCTCGCCAACGCCGCTCGGCCAACGGGTAATGCAGCAGCTGACTCCAGTCAATTTCATCACGCGAATGAAGGAGGAGAGTGGCTTCTGACAGCAGGTCATCGGGCAGTTCACTCGCTAGCCGAGGCACAGCATGCTGGTCTGCAATCCAAGCCTCACAGAATGTGTGATGGTTTTGTCGCGTCGCTCGCGCATCTTCAGTGATTTAGCTTAGTCATTATCATATTTTACGGCTTCTCGGGAGTAGGCCTGAACGGGCCCAACCTGTCCAGGTTCTCTCGTCTCGGGGCTTTAGTTACCTCACTTAGACTCCCATGGCTGATCGTGGGAGATTTCAATGTGCCAGCACAGCGTCTTGCACAGTCTGATTTTCTTCGCAGGACGGGAGGGGCAGTTGTCACTGGCTCCGTCGTCGCCAGTTGCAGCGCCAGTGCCGAAGGATCGCTCATAGACTACGTCGTCGCGAGTGAAAGTTGCCTTCCATACATTGTCGCTCTGGACCCTGAGACCAAAGTGCCTTGGAAGACCCACATAGGCCTCAAGCTCACTATCCGTGCTTCTGGTAGGCAGCTGCTTTGTAGGTCACTGGAGGCCCCAGCCAAGTTGCCTGTCTTCCAGGCCTGGTTCGGTCCCTGTCTCTGGCTCCAAGTCTTCTCGTGCTAAAATGCAGAATCAAGCAGCTAGGGGCGAATCAAAGCAGCGTATGATCAAATTATACGAAGCTCTTTTCAGTGAAGCAAGCACGCAAGACACCCTAGAGTCGGCGCCTGCGGCGGCTTCTGTTCCCGAACCCCAGGTCGGAGATTTAGAGCCCGAGCCGGACGACGTTTTATATCCCGAGGATGACGAGATTGACCCGTTGGCCGACGAAACCTGTTTTTCCCATCAGGGTTCTGTTCGCCCCGAGGTCGCCGTCTCCGCCCCCTCTCCTCCTCCTTCTCCTCCTGGTCATCTGTCGTCGGCTGAGGGCATCCGCGCTGGGTCGGAGGCTGCGCCAGAAAATAATCATAATCCCCCCCCCCAACACAAGGGCAGGATTTTAACGGTGTTCCCGAAGACGTGGCTGGCCAGGGGTTCTCACCAGAGTTTCACATACCATACGAGACTTGGGATCCGCATTGGAGGCGTGTTCAAGACATGGATCTTGGACGTTCTGAAGTTTGGAATCCCATCAGTCAGTCCGTAGCCTTTTCGGCTGGTGGCTCTAGTATTCTCCAGGTTTCAGCACAATATGCAGCATGGGTCACAGCTGTTGAGTACACTACCATGGATCATCATGGTGAGCTGGATTGGGCATTCTCCATTCGCGGGCGTGCCGAAGGACCCAGCATGCGCCTCAAGCATCTTCAACAGCCTGCCAAGGCGCGCTCGGCGCCACTCCGTGATCGCGTGACTTCGTGGTGGCAACAAGCGCATATTGTCTTGGATCAGCTGCGCAGACATCGCACAAGAGGGAACGGTATCAAGCAACGATCAGAGTTATCGAGAGCATGCTGGAGATTGAGCACAGATTTTCCAGAAGGGGTCCATACTGTTCTTCGGGAGCAGGATCCTGACCGGACAACGTGGCAAGGAGGTTTGGCAAACATTGGCAAAGCATATATCGCGGTTCTGCAGTGGTTAGTCGACTCAGCGGCTCGTGTTTCCTCCAGAGCTAAAGGTCGGGCGATTTCTCAATCCTTGCGAGAGTTTCGCGAGTGGGTCACCACCGCAGAGGGTGCCAATTTTCTGTTCAAGAGCCTCCGAGATTCTCCAGAAGCAGCAACAGAAATATATGTGACAGGCCAAGACGCGCTATTTCATCCAGTGGACGTGGTAGATCACAAAGCCCAGCATTTTCGGCAGTTGTGGTCACCGTCACCAGCGGATAGAGGCCAAGTTTTCGAGTTGTTTCGTCGCATCAAGGTTGAGGCGGAGGTAGAGCAACTTCCTGAGATCACCTTGCAGGAACTGGACTACGCCATCGGACGTACGAAGCCGAAGGCTGGGCTTGGAGCTGATAGTCTGACGGCGTTGGACGTTCAGCGCCTGCCAGTTGAAGGACGGAGGGAGCTTCTTAATTTGCTTAACTCGTGCGAGCGAGCTCGTACTTGGCCATGGCAATTGCTCCTAACATTGGGGCGTTTGCTTCCAAAGAAGAGCACAGGCAACAGAGTTATCGGTTTGTTGTGTATGGTCTGTCGCATCTGGTTTCTGATCAGAGAGAATTACATCAAACCATGGGCAGCTGAGGAAGCCGCACACTGGGGCGCGGCGCTGGCAGGCAACTCGGCGTTGCGAGAAGCTTTCGTCAAGACGCTGTATGAGGAAGTGTACGGTTACCTCAAGATCAGCTACGCCCGTGCGATCATGGATATTCAGTCCTTTTACGACACGGTGTTGTGGGATCATCTCGTGGCGACTGCGCTGGAGCTCAACTTTCCACCAGTGGTGCTGATGCTAGAGTTTCAGTTGTGCACGGCGGCACGAACGCTATCGCAGTTCAGCTCCACATCGCGTGCGTTTCAAGTGGCACAATCAATTGTGCAGGGCCTTCGCAACGGTACCCGTTTCGGACAATGCTGCACACAATTCATTCTTAAGAAGTTGACGACAGCCAACCCGAGAGTCTGGACAAGGATATGGGTCGACGACCTCAGCGAGTCCACAGTCGGGTCGGAGCGTCAGGTCTTCCAGGCTATGGTCAACTCGGTCTCGGACACTTTCGAATTCTTGGCTCAAGCTAGGTTAGCTGTCGCCCCCAAGGGCGTGTTGCTTGCGTCCAATCATCGTCTGGCCAAATCTATTGCAGCAGCTCTGCGCAAGAGGGGTCACCGCCTGCGGCCTGTCTTGCAGGCCCCATACCTCGGCATTGATCTCTCTGCAGGCAAACGGCAAGGTCGAGCAACGCAGCGACAACGCGTGGTCAAGTCAGCGAGGAGGCATGCCAAGATCGTCAAGCGGGCCAGGGCTAGCACGCAGTATCAGGTCACGGCAAGGCTTGAGCGAGTTAGCGCAGAGACAGTGGCACACTACGGGCATCAGGTTTTCGGAATGCTGGGAGGTGACCTTCATCGTCTTCGGAGCCGTCTCGCAGCAGTTTGCGGGGCCAGCAAACGAGGAAGGTGCACCACCACGATCTTGGACTTGCGAGCGCCAGATCAGGACCCAGCTATCAAGTTAGGTCGGGAGTGTCTGGCCGAGTGGTTGAAGCTGTGGATTTCGGACAGTAACATTAGAAGTTCAGTTCATAAGTCTTGGCATGCAGTTGTCAAACGGATGCGAGATATACCCAGCGCTCAGAGGACTAGACACATCAGAGGTCCCATGAGTGCGGTTATTGTTTTGTTGTTGCAAAATGGCTGGGATCCCATCACACCTTCGTATTGGCATCTTCCAGGTGACGGGTGCGATGACGAAGATATCGACTGGAAGTTCCCAGACCAAGATCTCACAGGCAACGAAGACATCGCTGACATCTTGCACGATTTCACAATCTCAGTCCAGCGTCATTACTGGCGCCAAGCTGCAGAGCACTACTGCGGAGAGGGCGCGGCGCATGGCGTGGACAACCACACTTATCGTCTTTTTATCGAGTCGTTAGCTGACGCTCCCAACGGTCAAGCAGTGAAGGCGTTGATGCTGGCGATCGCTGTTGGAGGCACCTGGCCACGGGAGCGCCTCCTAGCAGAAGTTCAGGGAGCAGATGATGAACTTCGCATGTGCCCTCGCTGTCTTACCGCTGGCGAAAGGCATGTGGAGAACCCGCTTCACAGATGCTGGACATGTCCTCACAATAAGGACAAGAAGGCATATCAAGATTCAGATGAGCTTCTCCCAGCAGCTGTGGCGCAACACGAGCAGTGTCCAGCATACTGGTTACGAGGCCTTATTCCGAAAAAGTGGACGTTGGCGCCGGCCCCAGCTCAGTGCGAGGACTGGCATTTCGTCGATGACAACATAGTTTTTGGTGATGGTGTCTTTGGCCCAGGTACACAGGAGAAACCGATTTTCATCTGTGGTGACGCCAGCGGGGGCCCAGACACCATGAGACCTGCTCGGCGACGAGTAGGATTCGCCCTTGTGCATGTGACCAACAAGTATCCCTTCTCTGCGGGTGCGATAGGTCACACACCTCTTCCAGGGCGGAGGCAGACAGTACATCGTGGTGAGCTGGCGGCCCTAGAGGCGGCCATTCGCTCGACTACGGGATGGTTGGTATACGTCACCGACAACAAAGCAGTAGCCGACGGCTGGGACGATAAGATTTTCCAAAGGCCGAGATCTGCTGCTAGTGACGTTGATCTGTGGGCCAGGATCGGTCAACAGCTGCATGAAATGGACAGAACTTCCTCTGTGATCGTACTGTTCATCAATTCACATCTTACGAATGAGGAAGCGTGTGAGAAGAATATCCCCTTGTGGATGGTAGAGGGGAACAGGAGGGCGGATCAGGCAGCAGGTGAAGCAGCAGGCGCACATCGGCTTCCGCAAGACGTGCGAGGACGCCTGGACCAGATCGAGGCCCAGGCAGCGATTGTGCGCAAGAGGCTGTTGCGTGCACATCTCGATGCGGTTGCAGCCGACCCTCGGCCGCAGCGGGATCGACAGGAAAGGCACCATCGCCCACCGCCTGCCCCCAGAGTTGTTGCGCAGTTCTGCTCAGCTCACGTTCTGGAAGATTGCGGACAAAAATGCAAGCTCTGTAAAGGCTCGGCCACTCAGAAAGCTCTTGTCGATTGGCTAAGGACCCCGTGTTTTAAGCTTGAGCCCGTCGACGGAACCCTTTTTAAGTTGCCTGCCCAAAGACAGATTCATTGTGCTGGGGGGTGGATTCACGAATCTCACACGCTATTGCATCACTCGGATTTATCCCTGTGGTAATGTGGTGCTTGTGGGTACATTGCCAGTGCTCAGTTGCGCTCTCTCAGGGAGAGATGCAATGGGCAACCCACTAAGACAACCACGCAATATCTGAATAGGATCAACGCTGGTCAACCGCCAAAGGTTCTCCCAAGGAGAGAGCGGATTGCCAGGGGTATTGATCCTGCTTAATTCGTCTTTAAGGCTTCGCGTTTTCACCAGTTCCAGTTCCAGTTCCAGTTCCAGTTCCAGTTCCTCCTCCTCCTCCTCCTCCTCCTCCTCCTCCTCCTCCCTCCTCCCTCCTCCCTCCTCCTCCTCCCTCCTCCCCCTCCTCCTCCCTCCTCCCCTCCTCCCTCCTCCCTCCTACCCTCCTCCTCCCTCCTTCCTCCTCCTCCTCCTCCTCCTCCCTCTCCTGCTCCTCCTCCTCCTCCTCCTCCTCCTCCTCCTCCTCCTCCTCCTCTCCTCTTTCTCCTCCTCCTCCTTCTTTATGTTGCTCCCATCGTACTCAAGGACCACATCCCAGAAATACCTTCGAGCACCCAGGAAAGTATCGAAACAGTGTCGAACGAGTATCGCCTCCCAGGGCCCGACGCGCAAAAGCCCTGCAGTTTCGGTACTTTCTTGGTGCTGCAAATTCTTTCTGGTGATCCAGGTGAAAGTAAGTTGGAACATCATAACCCCCCTCACGAGTTATTACACTAGACAAGCGCGCTCCCCTACTCGCCAGGTACCTGCTCGCAAGTGACCAGGGCCCGCCGCAGGGGATTCCCGATCCACTGCACCAGGGCAAGTACGTGGGCGGTTTCGGACCTCTTGGGGGCACATTTTTCCGGGAGCGGCCAAGAGGGGGGTGTCCAAGACGGGGGGTGCAAATCATGACCGGCGGCATGTGCGCGGCCCAGCGGGGGGGCAGGGACGTAATGAAATAAGAAAAGGCGCCATGAAATCTAGGGAAAGATCATGGCCCCCGCCATGATATCCACCCCCCCTAGTCATCACCCCCCTCTTTGCCGCCCCCGACCCCAGAGGAGGAGGAGGAGGAGGAGGAGCAGGAGGAGGAGGAGGAGGAGGAGGAGGTGGAGGAGGAGGAGGAGGCATTTCCTCCCTCTTTGCCGCCCCCGATCTTTTGCTTCCGCCGCCTTCCGCCGAGCTTCCACCAAGCTCCGCCGGCGGAGGCGGCCTCGCTCTACCTTCCGCCGCCCTTCCGCCGCCCCCTCCGCCGCGGCAGAGGTGCAGCTCCTTCGAGCCTCGGAGGCGAGGCCAGAATTGGAATCGGAGCGTTGTCCTGTTCGGCGTTTCGACATTGGGCGGAACGGGGTGGGGGGGAGGGGGAAGGGGGGTGCGGGCTCTACGCCCGCCGCCCTTCCGCCGCCTTCCGCCGCGGCAGAGGTGCAGCTCCTTCGACCCTCGAAGGCAGGGCCCTTTGTGGAACAGGAGCGTTGCCTTGTTCGGCGTTTCGACGTTGGGCGGAAAGGGGTGGGTGGAGGGGGTACGGCAGGTTCGTGTCGTGCCGACCCCAGCGTTGGTTTTTGACACCGCAGGGATCGTTCAACCTTGAACGATCGGCCGCTGCCGCAACGTCCGATCGTTCAACATCGATCGATTCTGGGTCGCCGGCGGCGTTCAACCTTGAACGCCCGCGCTGGGGTCGCCGCGGGTCGACACGACGCAAACCTACCGTATGGCTCCGGACCCCTGCTTCGTGCGACTGTGTGCAGCGGGGCGCCCTGTGGGGGAGACGCCACCTGCTCGAAAACAGGCGCCAAAAACGCCTGAGATCCACTCGGGGGGGGTGCGAGGGGCCCGCGCCGATCGGCAACACAGTGAATACAAAAAAAAACGATCACGACGCCCCACGTGTGTTTTTCGGACCTTGGCGAGCAGGCACTTTGCGAGTGGTGGAGCGCGCTCGGTGATGCACGCGCTCTCTCCTCTCACTGCCAGAAGCGCTCCCCTGGCCTGCCACTCGGACGAGAGCCCCGTCTCCCAGAGCAGCGGGCCCGCTCAAGTCCAGACTGGTCTTAGGTCGGCCATGTCCTACTGCAGGCGTGCCCCCCAAATGGCCAACAGAACTACTTGAAACATCGTCCCCTATGTGTTCTCGACTATGCTTGAATCCTCTTCCTGTAGAGGGACAGGCCCGACTAAGGACTAATCAGTTGACGTCCCGCTCGAGGAAGAATCACGCGAAAACGCTCTCAATCCGTCAATCTGCCTGGCGCCGCACAGACGGGAGTGCACGGCGCAAAAGCCGAGAGCACAATGTTGAAACCCTTCTGCCCTTTATTCGTGCAGGCGCTTCAAAACCACAGAACGAGTGTGCGCGGAACTTGTGCGATAACCGCATTTTCAACAAGTGAACGATTTCTTATTCGGTGTTTCGACATTGGGCGGAAAGGGGGGGAGGAGGGGGTCTGGCTCTGGATCTCTGCTTAGCGAGACTCTTTGCAACAGCGCGTCCTGTGGGGGAGACTCCACCTGCTTGAGAAAGGCGCCGAAAACAGCCAAGATCTACTCCGTCGGAGGGGGGGAGGGGGTGCGAGGGCCCGCGCCGATCGGCAGAACAATGAATTAAAAATTGACGACCAAGCACCTTCCAAACTGAACGCTGTTGGAGATCTTGACCGGGAGGACAATGAACGCAAAGGAACCTTCAGGGGAAACGCCTGGACCGCCCTAGCGACACGTCTAGGTGCGCGACGACGAGTTGTTGATAAGGGAAGAAGGGTCAACGACGATGGCGATATCGAAGGGAGGTGGGGGGTAAGGGGACAACAATATTGAAGAAGTTTGAAGCATAAGGCTGAAGGGGCTCACCGGGGTCAGGGTGGGTCTGAGTTGTATGGGATTCGGGGAAATGGGAGGTGGTGAAGGGGGATGAGGCAGACGAAGAAAAGGATGAGGAAGAGGAGAGACCGGAAGAATCAGAGGCTGCACAGGTTAGTTGGAAGAGGGGTTCTAGGGGTATAGGTGGTTACAGAAGGACGACGAACAGGATATGGAGAGATGGGAGGGACAGCAGGATAGGAAGGAAGAAGGTTCAGTAGAGGGTTCTGGAAGTTTCTTCGTAGGAAGTGCGGGGAGGGGGGGGAGGAAGAGGAGAGTAAGGGGAAACAAAAACACTATGAAGATGAGCAGGGGCAGTAAGAGACGAAGGAACAGCAGAAACAGAAGGAGCAGTAGGAGGATAGGATCAGACTGAACATCTGCGGAGAGCTGAATAAGGACCCCCAGCTTGCGATGGATGTTATCGAAAATGGCCCCAAGATGGCCCCAAACGCCCCCGCCACCCCACCCCGATCGGCCTAAAGAGACCCCAAGAAGGCTCCAGAAGCTCCAGAAGGCCAGGGATGGCGTAAGAGGCCTCCAAGAGACTCCGAATGCGAAAGCTCCGCCAAGAGGTGTTCGGTAATCCCGAAAGTGAACAACGAAAAGCCTATGACTTGAGCGAGAACAGCTGCTTGAGCAGCGACGGCAACTTAGGCTTATGCTTCCAGAGGTTGCTGATGAGCACGTTGTGCAAGTTCAGCACCGTCTCCATGAGGAGGGGGAGGAGGAGGAGGAGGAGGAGGAGGAGGACGAGGAGGAGGAGGAAGAGGAGGAGGAGGAGGAAGACGAGGAGGAGGAGGAGGAGGAGGAGGAAGAGCCCTCACGGCCACGGAGTGGAGCAGCAGCCGACCGTCGGCCCGCTGGCCGGCGAGCGGCCGGGGCCGCCGCTGCACTACGGCTGGCGGGGCGGGCCCCAGCACTCAGCGCAGGCCCCCGATCACGGGAGGCCTTTGGGCACTGAGCCACTGCTCAGCGACCGCCGTCCGCAGAACCCTCCTCCTCCTCCTCCACCTCCTCCTCCTCCTCCTCTCCTTCCTCCTCCGTAGCCGTGATGGCTCTTTCCTCCTTCCTCCTCCTCCTCCTCCTCCTCCTCCTCCTCCTCCTCCTCCTCCTCCTCTTCCTCCTCCGCCGTCCGAAGAACAAAACCGAGCTTTTGCCAAAAGGCGACGGCGTCCGCGGAAGCCCCTGCCTCGCCGCCAGATCGGTCCAGGCGATCCAGGATCAGCTGCCTCGTAAGGTAAGGGCCCGACCTCAAAGAAACCTTCCACAAGAAGTTCAACCCTGAGACCCCGGGACGTCCATCGATATGTGGGTGTGGGAACGTCACGCTGTCCATCGCATAACCATCGAAACCCAAGAAACCTAGGACACCCTGGGGGCGAGCAGGATGTTTCTTGGCATCGGTCTCCACTGTACCGGACCCTACCCGGCCGCCAGTCTCAAACGCGAAAGGATTGAGCAGAGGCGTGGCTGGCCTCGGTGAATACTGGCGCCGCTTCCCGCGAGCTGCATCCTCTGCTGCAAGGCCAGGCTTCTCCGCCCGAGCACGCTCCTCGCGCTGTTCGGTGCAGTCGGGGCTGACTGACTACCACCACGTCCACCGCTTTCGCGATCCCCTGGAGAGACTGGGGAGACCAGACCTCCTCCTCCTCCTCCTCCTCCTCCTCCTCCTCCTCCTCCTCCTCCTCCTCCTCCTCCTCTCCTCCCCCTTCCTACTCCTCGATCCACCTTTTCACACGCGTCCTCCTCATTGCGTCCGTTGCCCCCCTTTACATCCACTGAGATCTGGCGTCGCGGAAAAAAATGAAACATAGTGGAAAATCACAACCAGAGCCCCATAAAACTGCGGCATGTTCTATCTGGGTCGATCTGTGATGGTTCCAGGGCCAGAAACTGAACGAAAATGCCCAGTGTGTAGAAATTGCAACGCCCCGATCTCAGGGTCCTCCTCCTTCTCCTCCTCGTCCTCCTCCTCCTCCTCCTCCTCCTCCCCCTCCTCATCCGCACCCGGATGCCGTACCACAAGCAGAGGGCAACTATACACCACCACCGTGTCTGGCCAGAGCCCTTCAGGGGCTCTGGCATGGTGTACGCATGAGCCTCCTGGTCGATTCCAGGAGGGCGTAGACACTGTAGTAGTTGTGTCCAGGACGGCCCAGGCCAGGCACGGCAAAGGGCACATGGGGAAGCAAAAAGGCACCGATACCGCTACTCCCCGGACCTCTCCTGGGGCGCGTTCTGACCAGGACTTCGAGGCGAATCGTCCGGCGGTGGCGACGAGGGCCGCCCAGGAGGCCCAACAAGGAGAAAACGAGCGAAGGGTAGAGGAATGGGTGCCCATCGGACGGAGGAAGTAGGTAGAAACTTGAAGTAGGAAGGCGTTGAAGGTAGATTGGGTGTCCGCCCTCCCCCTAAAGAGGACAGAAAAGGCGAAGTCACTCGATCACTGAAGCAGGAAGGCGCTTAGAGTAGATTGGAATCGAGGAATCCAAAGACACCTACTTTCAACGACCGATGGGTACCATTTCCTCCTCTGATCGGCTACACGCAAGAGTGACCCTGGATGAGAGTGACCATTGGTGCGCGTCTTTTGAAGGGGCCGCGGAGGCGCCAAACACAGGCGCGAGAACCGCTGCTACCTCTTCGCTTTCGGCCATCTGGGGACCCACATGTGCCCGCACCAAAGGCCACTCCGGCGAAAGGTAACTCTTATGTCTAGTCTTGTGGATGCCGCGACTATGGACACCCCAACAGCCCTATCGTTTACTTTAAAGTGTGTTTACATGTCGGAACATGTTCTGAACATGTTCTAAACATGGTTTACATGTTTAAGCTTATTTAAAAACATGTTTAACACATGTTTCAAACACGTTTAAAACATGTGTCAGACATCTGGATTTTTTTTTGCAACATGCTTCCTCTCCATGGATCAGAAGGGGCCCTGGGACACACAAATAAATGCACACAAATAAACAGATTTCCCATAGTTTCCCATATGTTCTGGGTTTATGTCTTCCCCCCCACTTCCCATAGTTTCCCATATTTTCTGGGGAATCGACGATGAATTGTGCCTGTGTGATTCTTTCCCTCCTGAAGATCGTCCTCCACAAGTCTGGCCGATCTGAGTACAGCTGCCGCATTGCGGGCCAGGGCGCGGCGCCGCCTCCGCGGCGGCCCCGGCGCCCGCGGCGGCGGCGGCCTCGGCCGCCTCGGCGGGGGCTGCGCCGCCTGGCTTGTGCGGCGGGGGGGGGGCGCTCGGCCCGCGCGGGACAGACAGACAGACAGACAGACAGACCGACAGACAGACCGACAGACAGACCGACAGACAGAGTATTCGGCCTGACCTCAGGAACGACAAATAAGGAACGGAGCCTCTTTTCTCCAGGTAATTCTGGGAAGTCCGAAGAAACACCAGGGGGCTCGCCGCCAAAAAGGTAGCGGAACGCAGTCAAACCAAAGGAACGAAAGAGCCCCTTTTGAAAAGCAAGTGTTCCTTCTTCAAGCTGGACCCTGTTCCCTCGCGTCGCGACAAAATCAAGACGGACGGTTCTATTTTCGAAACCCCCTCTCGGGGAGCGGTAAGACTCGGGCAAAGGAGGACTCGGGCTGTCCTGACGGGTCCATCATAAAAATGACGCGGCCCAACCTGAAATTTGACGCGAGCTCCCGCTGCAAACATCCCACGAAAACGGGACCGTCAGAATCCAGGACGCGCTCGTCCAAAACCTTCAGCACATCCGAGTTCCGGCTTACAGTCGGACTTGTCGGACTTGGTTAGTCAGGACACGCGAGAGGACACAAGACCTTTCCGAGGGCCACATTGCCACAGGAATGTAAGAGGCATGGGTCGCGAGACACAGGACTCAAGAGTACCCTTGATTTGGCAGGGTCGACCTACCAATCCGGGCCGACTGTACTCGAGTCTTACGTCTGAGCATTTTCTTAGGGTGGAGGGCTCAGGGTGAAATCCATTTGGGCTTTTGCACCTTGAAAATCAATCCGTCCTGTGACTCACATTTTGAAGAGTTCACCCTCGAAAATCCATCGAACCGGCACTGCTGAGTTCACCCTGTGCCCTCCACCCGACGAAACTGCTCGGCACGTTTCCCCGACTGTCCATGTCCGAAGCCCCCAGGACACAAGAATACCCTCGATTTGGCAGGGTCGGCCCACCAATCCGGGCCGACTGTACTCCAGATTTCGTGATAAAAGGGAGGGGGTCTCAACCCTCCCAGACGAAAAGTTTTAGACCCCCCCCCGTGGGAGAACCCTCCAAAACATCGTCCCCAGACCCCCCCAGGCCCTCCAAGATAGCCTGGAAGAGACCCCCCCCGAAATGAGACCCCCTCCCTTTATTACGAAATCTGGAGTACTCGAGTCTTACGTTTCCCCGACCTTCTATGTTCGAAGCCCCCTCGCGTCGTGGCACGGCAACCCACATGTCCGGCCTCCCTCAGGGGGGGGGGGGGGGGGGGCGCGGCCCCCTGAGAACGCGCGGGGGGGGGCTTCCCGGCAGAGCTCGGGGGCCTCTCCGAACGGCTTCTCGGGAGGCGTCGGGGCTGCCGAGGCCTCTCGCCTTAAGTCGGGCGTGTCCCCCTACAGGGGGATTTTCGACGAAAAAATACACCAAACATGAACCAACAAAAAAAAATAAAATAGCCTGGGGACTATTCTTTACATATGTTTTGACCTTTGGGGGGCATTTTGTGTTTTTTTGTCCGTCGTCAATCCCCATGTAGAGGGGACACGCCCGACGTCACTCTCGCCCTCCGAGAGGGCCGCCCCCTCGCCTCGCCGCGCCCCCTCTCGGGAGCGGCCAAGAGGGGGGTGTCCAAGAGGGGGGAGGTGCAACTCATGACCGGCGGCACGTGCGCGGCCCAGCGGGGGGGGCAGGGACGTAATGAAATAAGAAGAGGCGCCACGAAATCTGGGAAATCTCATGGCCCCCGCCATGATATCCACCCCCCCCCCTAATCATCACACCCCCTCTTTGCCGCCCCCGACCCCGGAGGAGGAGGAGGAGGAGGAGGAGGAGGAGGAGAGGAAGGAGGGAGGAGGAGGAGGGGGGAGGAGGGGGAGGAGGAGGAAGGAGAGGAGGAGGAGTAGGAGGAGCAGAAGGGAGGAGGAGGAGGAGCGTGAGGAGGAGGGGAGGAGGATGAGGGCAGGGAGGGAGGAGGAGGAGGAGGACCTCTTTGCCGCCCCCGACCCTCGCGCCGCGGCGCGCGGCGGCTGCCCCTCGCGCCCGCCCGCCTCCCGGGGGGGGCCCCCGCCGCGGGCCCCCCCCGCGGCGCGCGGGCGCCGCCCCGGGGGCCCTGCGCGCGAGGCCTCCCCCGGCCCCCCCCCCCGGGGGGCCCCGCCGCGCGAGGCCTTCCCCCCCCCCCCCCTCCCGAGGCCCGGGGGCCCAAGACGGGCCGACCGACGACGACGACGACGACGACGACGACGACGACGACGACCGACGACGACGCTGACGACCGACGACGATCGAGACGACGACGACGACGACGACGACGACGACGACGACGACGACAACGACGACCACGACGACGACGACGACGGGACGACGGAACGACGACGACGACGCGACGACGACGACACGACGATGCGACACGGCCGTCGTCGTCGTCCGTCGTCGTCGGACGACGACGACGGACGACGACCGACGACGACGACGGACGACGACCGACGACGACCACCGACGACGACGACGACGACGACGACGACGACGACGACGACGACGACGACGACGACGACGACGACGACGACGACCGACGATGGACGACGACCACCGACGACGACGACGACGCTGGACGACGACCACGGACGACGGACGACGACGACGGACGACGACGGCCGTCGTCGTCGTCCGTCGTCGCCGTCGTCCGCCCCGCCCCGCCCAGCCCGTGCACGCGCGCGAGCGCGGCGGCGGCCCGCGGCGGCGCCCCGCAAGGGCCCCGCGAGGGCCCCCCCGCTCGAGGCCCGCCTGGCCCGGGCCCCATGCGGGCCCGGGTCGCTCCGGCCCCGGCAGGCTCCTGGGCGGGGTCCTGCGCCCGGGCCCCCTTGGGCAGCGCGGAGGAGCCCGCAGGGACACCCCGCGGGAGCCCTGCAGTGCGGAGGCTCCAAACGCGCCAACCTCACGGCGAGGGAGGGAGAACGAACGGGATGGAAGGAGGAAGGCAGAGAAGAGGGAGGGAGGGAGGGAGAGGGAGGGAGGCGAGGGAGAACGAACGGGATGGAAGGAGGAAGGCAGAGAAGAGGGAGGGAGGGAGGGAGAGGGAGAGGGAGGGGCAGCGCGGAGGAGCCCGCAGGGAACCCGCGGGAGCCCGCCTGCGCCCACGCCCGGGGGGGCCAGTGCGGCCCTGGCCCTGCAGGGCCCTGCAGGACCGGGCGCTCTGGCGGACCCCCGTCTGCACTGGGCCCCCGCCTCGAGGCTCCCGACGCACCGCGACGGTCCAGGAGGCCCGGGCGCCCCCAGGACGCCCCCAAGAGGGCCCCCAGGAGCCAAAAAAGTGTTGGGGAGAGATCCTTGGACGCTCGCGCTTTCGAGCTTCGTCAGGGCCCCAAGCGACCTCCAAGCGACGGGACCAAGAAGGCCCCAGGACGGCCCAACTAGCCCCCCCGAAAGGGCCCCAGAGGAGCTCGAGAAAGAGAGAGAGGAACGGGAAGAGCCTCTCCCCCGAAGATGGCCTACAAGGATCCGAACGTGCCACCAACAGGCTCCCACGACGCCTCGAGAGGGCCCCAAGAGGCCGCCAAGAGGCCCCAAAGAGGCATGCAGGAGGCCACCGAGAGGCATTCCAAGAGACCCCGAGAGATACTCAACATGCCTCCGACCCACGATCTGGCCGCGGAAGTGGGCTGGGCCAAAGGCCACTAGATATGGGCGAGGCGTATCGTATGTGAGGCCTCCTGGGCGGTGCTCGAAACGTCGCCACATTAAGTGCTACGCTGGCATGGTGGCGGGACTTGCCGCAGGCAGCTGATATTTACGCGATCGCATGGGGCCTGGATGGTTCGCAAACGCGGAGCCCGAATACTGAATTCACGTCTTTGCGGCGTGCGGTCCGCTAAATTAGCAAAACTTCTTAGACGGGTCCCAAGGAGACTCGGAAGAACCATGGCCATGCACTGCCAACATTATCCCCACAAGATCTGCACCCTGGACACGAACCGCTGAAGGAGTCATTATATATTTGTGGTCGTCCTCCCCTGGAATAAAGGGGAGGGGAAGGGGGACAATGTGGCGCGCGTGGTACTTCTGCATCCTGCTCATCAGGCTCGTGCTCCTTCTCCGCCACCTCCTGCCCCCTAACCCTCTCTCCAGCTCGACTGCACCCTCATCTCTCCTCTCTCCTTCTCCTCCTCAATTCGTTTCCTTCTAAATAACTTCTCCCTGTCGCACCCCGAGGCCAATTCTTATGGCGGGCTGGGGGTTTCGCCTGAGAACTACTCACCACTTATGACCCCGAAGCTCACAAATTGGCAACCGTTTCATGGATGGAGGGCGGGTGGTTTTCAAAATGTGGCTCTCGTTTTAGCGCCGCGCACATTCGATTTGAACATGTGCATGGGTTTCACGGATTGAAGGCGGCACGTTTTCAAAATGTGGATCTCGCCTTAGCGCCGCGCACATTCGTTTTTAGCATGTGCAAGAGTTTCATGGATTGAAGGCGACTGGTTTTCAAAATGAGGCTCTCGCCCTAACGCCGCGCACATTCGTTTCAAAAAGTTGCAAGGGCTTCACGGATTCAGGGCGACCCGTTTTCAAAATGTGGCTCTCGCCTCAGCGCCGCGCACATTCGTCAGAAAGAGAAAACCAGAGCTCCACGGATTGAGGGCGGGTGGTTGTCAAAATGTGGCTCTCGCCTTGAGCGACGCGTACATTCTTTCTACAAATGTGCCAGAGCGTCACGGATTGAGGGCGATTCCTTTCCAAAATGCTGCTCTCGCCTTAGCGCCGCGCACATTTGATGATAAAATTGGCAAGGGTTTCACGGATTCCCATGATCAACGTACCAACAATGGTGTCGGCAAGATTCAAGATTACGCGGGTGCAACAGTTACGCTGATTCGCGGTGTTGAGGTCCCAAGAATGGCGTTCTGGCACGAGTCAGGCTCGTCAAGACTCAACAGTCAGGTTGATCCGTGGCGTTGGAATCCCGAGAACCCCAAGAACAATGTTTTGGCATGTTTCAAAATCTTCAAACGATTGTCGTCCGACGAGGCAGTTCCCTCAGTGTAGATGAACCGTTGTAGGAGCCTATGAAAAGGGAGCTTGGAGGAAGGGTTAATTCCAACACCGTTGATGACTCTTGGGTCTACACTGGTCATCATCCTGCCCCTCCTCCTCCCTCTCCTGTTCCTCCTGTTCCTCCTCCTCCTCCTCCTCCTCCTCCTCCTCCTCCTCCTCCTCCGCTTCCCCCCCCATCATTCACCTTCCATCCCTCTTCCCTCCCTCTTCCTTCCATTTGTTCCCCTCTCCCCCTCCCACCCCGACCCTTCCCCCCCCCCCCTGCGACGACGACGAAGACGGTCAGCACGCTGGGGCCGGCGACAACGACGACGCTGCCACGACGATCACGACGACGTCCAGCACGCAGACCACGGCCGCGACGACGCTGACCACCGGCTCGACGGCGACTGCGGACGCGCGCGGTCTCGGCCGCGCGACCTGGGTCGGCGTCCCCAGCGCCGTCCGACTCCAGGCTGGTGGCCGCGGTCGGCTCGCACGGGGGGGGAGAGCTTCCTGCTCCTCCTCCTCCTCCTCCTCCTCCTCCTCCTCCCCTCCTCTCCTCCTCCTCCTCCTCCTCCTCCTCGTTTCCCCTCCCCTCCCTCTCCTCCTCCTCTTCCTCCTCCTCGTTCCCCTCCTCCTCCTCCTCCTCGTCCCCTCCTCCTCCTCCTCCTCCTCTCCTCCTCCTCCTCCTCCTCCTCCTCCTCCTCCCCCTCCTCCTCCTCCTCCTCCTCCTCCTCCTCTTTCTCCTCCTCCTCCTCCTCCTCGTCCTCGTCCGCCTCCTCCTCCTCTCGGAGGTTTCTACAGAGAGGAGGAGGATGAGGAGGGGGGGAGCAGCGGTGGGAGCAGGGAGGAAGAGGGGGAGCGAGGCGAACTGGAGCGGGAAGGGGAAGCGGAGGGGCAAGTAGAGGGGGCAGCCATGGGACTGCCACGGGCTACACCGGGATGGGGGCATGCTCGCGAACGGGGCCCGGATGACTCCTCGAAGGTATCGCAGTTGCAATGGCGAAGCCTACCTGTTTCGCGGCGTCGCCGACCCCAGTGGGTTGGAGCGACGACGCCAGATTCCCTCTGGGCACCACCCTTCCACAGCCAGCGTCGCCGAACAAAACCCCAGCACGAAAGCGGAAAAGATGCCGGCGCTCCACGTTCCCCTGTAGAGGGCGACGCCGGCCACTGCAGCTGAGATTGATACAGTGGAGGCCCGTCCACAAGAAACCTTCCACGAGAAACCCAACCCTGAGACCCCAGGACGTCCCTTGATTTTTGCTGCGGGAGCGCCACGCCGTCCACAGCAAAAAACCGTCGAAAGCCAAGAAACCCAGGGCACCCTGGAGGCAAACCGGTGTCGCCGCGTCCGCTCCCCGATTCTGCAGCCGAGATCGATGGGCACCACCAACCGCGCGCACCTTCTGGAGAGCCCCGGCCCCCGCCACCGGGCAGGTGCCGCCGGGCCGGGCCGGGCTGCAGCACCCACGGCCTCTCCCTCGTAAGACTTGTAGCCCCCGATAGGGCGAGGACGAGGAGGTCTGGCCTTCGCCATCCGCATCCACTTCCGGGCGCTGTGCACACCGCGGCTGTCCGCTCCGCGCGCCCGCCAGTGGCCACGGTGTCCTGTCTGCGCAGCTGCGCTGAACTGCTGCCGCAAGACGGCACAGTGCCACGGATGGCTCGGCGCGACCCGCTTGTCCGATTTCTGCTTCCCCAGCCGAGCAGCATCCGTGGCACCTGCTAAGCAGCAGTGATACTCGAGCACTGGTGGCGGCAGCAGCAGCACTCACGAACAGAGACGGCATGGCAACTGCACACGTGGCCGGGGCGCCACAGGGTCGTCCCGTCCCCCGGCGCCGAGTGTCCGCGCTAGGGGGCACCCCAAGGATGAGCAGCAAGGTTGTATGCAGCTTTCCCGCCAGCGCTTAGACTGTGGAGATGTCCCGAGCGGGTCGCTCGTTTGGCGTCGCACTCTTTCTTCTTGGGAGCTGCATGATCACCGCGATATAGCAGGCACAATGTTTGGGCACCCCAAGGAGGAGCCGCTACGGGGGTGGAGCACTAGCCCGTTCGCGCACTTATTGTGGGGATGTCTCGAGCGGCTCGCTCGTTTGGCAGAGCCCACTCCTTCCTTTCGAGAGCTTTATGATCACCGCGGTATATAGATTGGAGATGTCTCTGGCGCGTTGCTTGTGTGGGCGGCTTTCAGAGCCCGATCACCACCGCAATGGAACAATCAGAAAACCTGGGCACACGAAGGGGGAGCCTCCAAATGGTGCCACACTTCCCCGTTCGAACCCAGATCGTGAAGAGGTCTCCACCGGAACGCTGGTCTGGGCACACCCGACTCCTACCCTAGACCAGGACCCCAGGACCATCCCTGGATAGTAAGCATAGCACTCAGGCGCTCCAAGGGAGAGCCGCCAAGGACCGGCCAGTCGCCACAGGCTACGACGCGCTCGCTCGAACACACACACACACACACACACACAGCGGAAAGTGCCAGGGGATGAGATGCACATAGGGGGATCTCCACTGCGTCTCACTGCACGGTTCCAGAAGCCGTGCCGCACGCTGCTTGCGCAGCGAGGCCCTAGCCCTGCAGTTCGGCCCAGACCAATCCTGCCCCGCATCACCCGACTCCTCCTCCCCCTCCTCCTGCTCCTCCCCCTCCTCCTCCTCCTCCTCCTCCTCCTCCTCCTCCTCCTCCTCCTCCTCCTCCTGCTCCTCCTGCTCCTCCTGCTCCTCCTGCTCCTCCCCCTCCTCCTTCTCGCCGTCCGCCCTCGTGGCTGATTTGTAACCCTGGCGCCCACCATTCTTCAAGGCAGGTGGCAGGCCACCAGGGCCAGCCCCTTCCTCCTCCCCCGTCTCCTCCTCGTCGTCCTCCTCCGTCCTTCCCCCCCTTCCCTGCCCCTCCACCTGACCCTCCTCCCCCCTCCCCTCCTCCCTCCGCCCCTCCTCTCCTCCCTCCTCCTCCTTCCTCCCCCCTCGCCTCCTCCTCCTCCTCCTCCTCCTCCTCCTCCTCCTCCTCCTCCTCCTCCTCCTGCTCCTCCTCCTCCTCCGCCTCCTCCTCTCACACTGTCCTTCCCGCCCCGAAGGGGGCCACAGTGCCTCCACCGCTGTCGCCTCGGCCGGACCAAGCCCCAGCGCCATGGCCTCAAAGTCGTCCTCTGCCGCCGCGCGCGCGGTACGCTGACGACGCTGACGCCGCTGACGACGCTGACGACGACGACGCTGACGCTGACGCTGACGACGACGACGACGACGACGACGACGACGACGACGACGACGACGACGACGACGACGACGGCTCTCGGGGGGTCCTCGGCGGGGGCCGGGGCCGCCGACGAACTGGCCGCGTCCGGGGAGCCGCCGGCACTGGCGGCTGCGCCTGCGAGCGGCAGCACGGCCCGCCGCGCTCTCCGAACCCCGCCTCTCTCGCGTGCTCTCTCTCTCTCTCTCTCTCCCTTTGCTGTGTTGTTTGTTGTTTGTGTTGTTTCTCTCTCGTCTCGCACGTACAAATGCATTTACGATCGTTAAAGCACATATCACATACCCTGTACAAAAGTATTGGAACGAACGTCACTGTCTCGCTCTCGTTTTGTTCGTTTCTCTCTTTCTCTCTCTCTCTCTCTGTTTTCTCTCTCTCGTGTCATACATACATTTAGGTGCATCTACGATCGTATACACATATGACATATCCTGCACAGCAGCATTGCAATGTGCATCACTATCTCGCTCTCTCTCTCTCTCTTTCTCTCTCTCTCTCTCTCTCTCTCTCTTCTCCCTCTTTATATATATACACATATATCGTTCGCGCGGAGGTGAATGAGGAAGAGAAAGAGGGAGAGGATGACGAGGAGGCCCGTTTGGTGAGGAGGGCGAGGGGGCGGAGGGGCAGGCGGAGGACGAGGGCGCGGCGCGAGGGCCGCGGCAAGACAGCCGCCAGGCGGCAGAGCGCGGCACCGAGGCGAGGAAAAAAAGTGGCCCGTGGCGAGACGGGACGCACGGGCGCCAAGGCAAAAAAAACGAAAAAAACAATAATAAAAAACAAAACAATAAAAATAAACAACGGAAAAACAAAAAAACAAAAAAAACACCTAAAACAAAAAACAAAAAACAAAACAAACAAAAAAACGCGGGGAGCGCGGCCGCCGAGGCGGGCGACCGGGACACGCCCGAGGCGCCCAGGCCGCGAGGCACGGATCGAGCGGGGAGCGACCGTCCCGGCATTCCTATAGGCCTACCACGACCGTCCCGGCATTCCTATAGGCGAAAACAATGTTCTGAGAACACAGACATGTTCTTAGGACCCAACGATGTTCTAAGAACAGAAGCAGTGCCCTGAGAACATAGACCCGACGTGTTCAAACAGAGCAAAACCCAAGCAGAACTGTTCGAAGAACACTCCGTGGGAACATGTGCTTGTTTGCTAAACCAAGACAGTCCCAACCAAAACTGTTCGAAAAACACTCCGTGGGAACATGTGCTTGTTTGCTGGACCAAGGCAGTCCCAGCCAGAAAGGTTGTCTTAGCACATTTGGTTGGCAGGGCTAGAGGCGAGCCAGGACGCTTCGCCACTGCTGGAAGGCTTGCGGGTCGCGGCGCCCGGGGCGCCGAGCATTTGGACGCCCGAGATTTGTACGGAAAGAATGGGTACAATGCCCAACAACAACGGTTGCCCAAAACCAACAGCGGCCGCTGTTGGGCAGGCGGCCTTCTGCCTCAAAAAGACATAGGCCGCGGCGGCGCGGACAGCGAGTCCTGTTCGAAGTGATCCCCGGAACTGCTGTTTGGCACTGCACCCATTCTTTCCGTACCCATTTCGGGCGTCCAGAGATTAGGTATATTTCCAGGGGTTTCTCGCGCAGGCCGGCGGTTTGCCTCGACAGCTCATGCAGGAGACACTGCCCTTCACGTCTCTGCCGCGTCTCTGGAGCGCCCTCGCGCTGCTGCTTCAAGTTGCGGAGCCTGCTGGCCTTCTCCCATTTCGGTCGGAGGAGAGCAACGTGAGACAACGGCTGTGAGACAACGGTGGCCAAATCGGCTCAAAATCGGTCCCCGGACCCCTCCCCGGGTCCAAACGCACCGACTTTTCACGCTGCGTCCAGCCGTGGCGACGAGGAGGCCCCTCGGAGGCGAAAAAGGCAAAAACAAAAACAAAAAAAAGAACACGCCACCCTGGTCTCACCCTGCCCTCCTCTGAATTTCGGGCGTGCTGAGCAGGGCGACGGCGCCCGAGGCACCACCGCCGCGCCCGGCCACGGCGCCGTCTTGGGATCCGAGGAGGGGGAGGAGGAGGAGGAGGAGGAGGAGGAGGAGGAGGAGGAGGAGGAGGAGCCCTGGCGACGGCGCCCGAGGCACCACCGCCGCGGCCGGCCACGGCGCGGCGGTGTCCCTCGGGCGCGGCCGGCCTCGGGCGCGGCGGCCGCCACGGCCGCCCGCGGAGCTCGAGCGGCATCCGCGCCCGGCCCTCCTCCCTCCCCTCCTCGCGCAGTGTTTTACCGTGCATCTCCTCCTCCTCCTCCTCCTCCTCCTCCTCCTCCCTCCTCCTCCTCGTCCTCCTCCTCGCCTTCCTCGTCCTCCTCGTCCTCTCCTCCTCCTCCTCCTCCTCCTCCTCCTCCTCCTTCTGCTCCTCCTCCTTCTCCGACTCCTCCTCCCTTCTCTCCAACCTCCTCCTCCGCATCCACTCTCTCCCTCTTCCTCCTCCTCGTCCTCCTCCTCCTCCTGCTCCTCCTCCTCCTCCTCCTCCCCCTCCTCCTCGTCACCACCCCCTTTCATGGAAGGCAAAATCAAGTCGACTGAGACTGTGGCGTTCGGATGATAAAAAAGGTATCGTGCAGAGAAACCGCCTTAGCCCCTGTGGCAAACACATTAACTGCGAGCAAGTGTGATGATAAAAAAGAGGCAAGCTCAATTATAACAGAACACAAGGATCCCGCAAGGCCCTGGAGTCACTATGCCAGCAGCCTGCGCAAGACGAGGGGGCAACACAACCATAACCATAACCATCATCATAAAGCAGAAAGAGGGATCAGACTACCTACTGAGTGCGATGCGGGATGCAGCTGACGCCGGTAATCCACAATGGGAACAACAGTTGTTCCCCTACCGCCGGTCCAGCGGGGGGGTGAGCAGACAGTGTCATTATTTGTGGAAGTGGGCTGTGGGTGTTTGGGCTGGTGGTGGACTGGTGAATGATCGGGCTGGTGCTGGTTGGAAAAGTGCATCTGGCCTCGGTGGCCCACTGTAGAAGATGGTAAACTACAAAGCTTGCTGTCAGTGGTGAGGCTGCTCCACCCTCTTCCAAGACCCCATCCCCAATCCCCCCGAAACCCAAGTATTCTGAATCCAAATCAGCCAGGGATCGCGAAAGCCGAACATGTGATGTAGTCACTGTTAGATATGCTGGCTGTGGATGCGAAAGTCAAAAGACGCACCAGGGTCTCAGCCGACCCTGAGCCTAACTTACGACAGGGCATGGTAGCTGCAAACGGATACGAAGAGCGCGGGCCAGAAAGGGATCAGTGGGCTATGGAGGCAAGCTGCTAGAGAGAAGTGAGATGGAGGTGGAGGTCATGACGGCCTTGGCACTGTAGGCTGCAAGTCGGGCTACAACATGCACGTTGTGTCACGATGAGAAATGTCCCCAAGCAAAACGTAAGAAATGCATCGAGCTTGTACAGTGTGCTGAGCACCATACTAATATAGATTGTCTGGAGAATATCTGGAAATGCCCGCCAATACAGTATCGAACTTCTGCCCCTAGCCCCGCCCGTGAGCATGCCACGTGTGCCTCCCGTGCAGGGTATGGGGCTGTGGGAACATCCACGCAGCAAAGAGGTGGATGTCGTCGCGCCTGTGGCCGTCAAGAAGATGGTCGCTTCGACTGCGGTGGTCTAGTTAGGGGGGTGCACGGTACTTCCTGGTAGTCGCTGATGGGATTGACATGGTCGGTACACTGCTGGCACTGGCGTCAAGTGTGGCCAAGGTGCACTGGAGTCGAGCCCGTCTGCCCGCCACCTGGCTGGTCGAGGGGTGGGGGGCTCGTGCTGATGGAGGCATCCAAGATGGGGTCGGACTAGATGGGGTCGGAGGATCGCGCCGCATCGGCGATACATCGGCGATGTATCGGCGATGCATCGGCGAAACACTGGCGATGCATCAGCGACGTCCGCGTGAAGAAAATCGGACTCCGTATCGAGCCGCATCGGCGATGCATCGGAGATGCGGCGCGACCCTCCGACCCCATCCACTCCGACCACATCTTCGGGGGCGGCCAAGAGGGGGGCGTCCAAGAGGGGGGGGCGCAAATCATGGCCGGCGGCATGTGCGCGGCCCAGAGGGGGGGGGCAGGGACGCAATTAAATCAGACGAGGCGCCATGAAATCTGGGGAGCTAGCATGGCCCCCGCCATGATATCCACCCCTCCTAGTCAGCACCCCCCTCTTTGCCGCCCCCGACATCTGGGAGGCCTGGAGTCGATAGTAGGCCTCAGCGGCGGCTTGTACCTGGCTGGTGCGGTGCTCTGCTGCGGTGTCTGCCAGCCGTCGGGGATCTTCTGACCCGGGTCAATCCAGACCCGGGTCAGCAGGAAACCAAAAAACTGCAATGCAGAAAAACAAAAATCTGCAACGCAGGTCTTCGCAAACCCGGGTTCAGCCACTATGCGCGGCCGCCTCGCGGCCAGGAGCGGTTCGCTAACCCGGGTCAGCCAGAGGGGGTCTTCGCAGGATCCTGCAGAATCTGGTGCCTTGGCTGACCCCCGATCGCGTTGACCCCCGTCTCTTGAGCCCCAGAGCCGGCTCCAGGGCACCTCTGCCGGGGGAACTGGGGAGGGCGAGGCCAGGGTGTAAGCTGCACGGACGGGGCGCGGGGTGCAGGTCCCCTTTTACCATTCGTCTCCTCCTCCTCCTCCTCCTCCTCCTCCTCCTCCTCCTCCTCCTGCTCATCCTCCTCCTCGTCCTCCTCCTCCTCGTCCTCCTCCTCCTCGTCCTCCTCCTTCTCCTCGTCCTCCTCCTCCTCCTCCTCCTCCTCCTCCTCCTCCTCGTCCTGGGTGGGAGGCGTCGAGGCGCACCGCGTCCGCCCATGCGTCGAGGCCGCGGATGATGTGGCGGTGCGGTGCCTCTGCGCAGTCTGGCTGCGCGTGGGCGCTTGGCGGCGCGATGCGCCTCGCCTGTGCGCGGGGCCGTGGACGAGCGCTGCCCATAGAAGGTGCCGGCTAGGAAGATGGTGGGTGATACCGTGGATGTAAACAATAAACGCGAAATTGATTCAACATTGGATTTCGCCATTCAAAGGCCGCGAGTTCCAGGTAGGGCAAGATCGGCAGCTGCCCGCGAAAATGTAAACAATAAACGCGAAACACGGAAACACTTTTTTCAACCTGGGGCCGTTCATGCCTAGCTTGCGTTCCATATCTTTGAATGGCGGAATTCAATGTTACGGATGGGTTTCGCGTTAATTTTTTACATCCACGGTAGTAGCCCTGGGCAAAAAGGTCATCGATGTTGCCTGGCGTTGTCGTGGAGGAACTGGTCCGTCACTGCCCAGAGCGCGGTGATGCCAGCGTGGTGGTGCTGTAGACCCGATGTGGGTAGTAGTTGGGAAAGCCGGCATTCAAGCAGCTTGAAGGGGGTGTGGTTGAGGTCGGGCAAGGAGGCCATGCCGATGGCTGTGGCGTACTCTTCCCTGCCTGGAGGGGACGGGAAAATGCGAGTAGCCCCAGCGAGAATCGGAAGTACACGTAGCGGGTGTTCAGTTGCTCGTCGGGGATGGCGTCGGGGATGGCACTGGAGCCCGACGGGGACTGCTGTCGATGGGGTCGAGTCCAGGCATCGCGGCGAGGTGCCGTGCTGTGTTGGCGTCGGTCGGTCGTCGAAGTGCTATGAGTGGTGGCAGGTCTCCCTTTCCGTCGTCGGTGGCGTGGATGCTGGAGCTTCTGCAGAGGCATTAAAGTAGTAAAGCTCGTGTCATCGCTTGATCGTCATGTTTGATAGAGAAGGTCATGTAGATATTGAGAGCGCCTAGCCTCGCAAATCCCTGTGTCCCCGTCGGTGGGCCTCCGTGCAGGGCTCGGGGCGTGCCTCTGGACGTCTTTCGCCAGATGTGAAGCCACCGTTCTTCCTCATCCACCTCCTCCCTCCTCAACTAAATGTGCTGCTCGCGTTCCTCTCGCCTCTCTCCTCCCTCGCCTGCTACTCATCCTTCCCCACCTCTCCCCTTGCAAGGTCCCCTGTCAACGATGACAAAGAATCGCGACGACGACCACGAAGACGACAGCGCAACGACGACGGCGACGACGCCAACGGCTGCGACAAGCAGCACGACGACGGCGACGACACGACGACGGCTGCGGCGGCGACGACCGCGCCACGACGACGACAACGGACACGACGATGAGACGACGACGAAAGCACCGCGACGTCGGCGGCGACGACCACGAAGACGACGACGACGACGCCGACGACGACGACGACGACGACGACGACGACGACGACGACGACGACGACGACGGCGGCGGCGGCGGCGACGACGGCGACGACGGCGACGACGACAGCGACGGCGGCGGCGACGGCGACGGCGACGAACGCGCCACGAAGGCGGCGACGGCGACGGCGACGAACGCGCCTCGAAGGCGGCGGCGACGACGGCCAGCAGCGATGGCGGCAGCGGCGGCCGGCCGGCCTCCTCCGCCGTCGGCGGGGGAGCCGTCGGCGCAGGAAGGGGCGGCGCCGTGCGCCGCCTCGGGCGCCGCGCTCTCCTCGCAGGGAGGGGGTCGGCGGCGGGGAGGGCGATGCGGGGAGAGGGAGGCTTGGTGGATACTGGATAGGGGGCAGCTCGAGGAGGAGGAGAGGAGGAGGAGGAGGAGGAGGACAGGAGGAGGAGGAGGAGGAGTGAGGGTGGGGAGGGTGGAGGATGCAAAGAGGAGGAGGAGGAGGAGGAGGAGGAGGAGGAGGAGGAGGAGGAGGAGAAGGGCGGAGGGCGGAGGGCGGAGGGCGAGGGGAGGACGACAGCGAAGAGGAGACGAACACCAAAGAAGGAGGGCGCAGCACACTGCTTGGGTCGAGCCCGCCCTGGTGCTCCTCGGGGAGGACGTCCTCGCGCTCACGACCTCTTCGACCCCCCCCCCGCGTGCCCGTCCGAGAGCGCCCCCCCCCTCCGGAAGCCCCCCCGTACTCCGAGGGGGCGACAGCAGCCTCTCGCCCTCCCCCCCCTGCCCTTCTCTGCCCCTGCCTTGGCCCCCCCAAGGAGGAGAAGGACGCGGAAAAGGACGAGGAGGGAGACGAGAAAGAGGCAGGGAGGAGGGGGACTGGGACGAGGAGGGGGAGGAAGCTAGAGCCAGGACGGCGGCCAAACGAGGAGGGCAAGGATGACGAGGAAGCAGGAGGAGGGCGGACACAGAAGGATGACGAGGAAGCAACTGGACACGGACACGAACGGGAGACGGCACAAAAAAGAGATCGGGAAGGAAAGGACGGGGCAGATGGCTCCCTCCGGCCGCCTCCTCCGCCCAACGTCCCCCTCTCCCCTCCCCCTCGACAGTGACTCAATCGATTCGCCACCGTGACCCCTGGCAGGCTGACGCAAGAATGGTGGAACGCCAGGGGCCGTCCGGTAGGGCTCTCGTACCGTACTGGAGGACACCCCCTGCTCATCGCGCCTCGCTGTGCTCCGCCCCGCCCCTCCCGAGGCCACGGCCCCTCGTAGCAAGACTGGCGGCCCGCGCTCCCGAGACCGCGATTCGCGGCAACAGAAAATAACACCCCACCGGACACGAGTGTGGAGGCCAGACTGGAGAGGAAAAGGGGGGAAGCGGATCTACGCACAGGCTTATGTTGCTCCGGTCGTACTCAAGGACCACATCCCAGAAATGATTTCGAGCGCCCAGACAGGTGTCGAAACAGTGTCCCTGGGCTTCCGATCCTCGTTCTTTTCGAGGATCCACAATCGTGATCGTGGATCCACGATCGTGATCGTGGATCTTGAAATCCCCGATCGTAGATCGTGGATCCACGATCGTGATCGAGGATCCACGATCGTGATCGCGGATCCTGGTATCCCCGATCGTAGATCGTGGATCCACGATCGTGATCGGGGATCCACGATCGTGATCGAGGATCCACGATCGTGGTCGATGTCCCACGATCGTGAATCCTCGACAAAGAACGTGGATCGGACCCCCAGGGCATGTACATATACATCGCACACGTGCACGTGGATCCACGCACGTACATGTATGGATGTACATATACAAACCTTGTCTGGTGTATTAATGTACATCCATACGCGTACGTGCTTGGATTCACGCGCACGTGTGTGATGTATATGTACGTATATACATAGGCATGTGTGTGTGTGCGCGCGCAACTCCTCACAGAACACGCACATCACACATACACGGGCATACGTTGCAAGCGTTTGGCTAAACAACACATGGGTGACGGAGCGTGCGTGCGTATTCAAGGTAAATGCAAGATCGTCCTTACAGGTGTCTGATCCCCCCACCCCAAAAAACCTCGGAGGCTCGGGGGGGGGGGGGGCGGGATCAATCAAATGTAATGGCGATCCTGTATTATGCGTGAATACGCACGCACGCTCCGTCACCGATGTGTTGTTCACCCCAAAACTTGCACGATATGTCCGTGTATGCGTGATGTGTGTGTCTGTGTGTGTTATGTGAGGAGTTGCGCGCGAGCGCGTTGCGCGCGCGCGTTGTGAATTTTATGTTCGGCGTGGAATATGCGTGGGGTCTACAGGTACGTTGTTTTGAGCGCTGTGTTTATGCTACGCGGGTAATGCGACGACTCACGATTACAACCGCAGAACTTGATAAACGAACGAGGAAAAGAAGCATATGATAATTGCAGTACACAAGTTTACGAAGCTCGATCGATACCGTAAAGGGTGTTATTCGGAAACCAACTGCAAAATCGGAAAATGAAGGCTTGGAAGTCTGAAGATTTGAAGGTTCAATTTTTTAGATATGAACGCTGTCGCGACATGTTTTCGCAATCTAAAAACAAGCGTTTGATGACAATTGCGTCTAAAACAAAAACGCAAACAAAAGACAAACAGAATAATGAACTGATAACGCAACAAACCACAAGCCCAGCCTTTTGGGTTGTGCGCTGAGGGGCCCCGCCTTGCCTTCCCCCTGGGCCCCGCCTTGGGTGCCTGCCTTGGGTGCCCAGTTGGACCTCTGGGCTCCCGCCCCGAAAGGCGATCTCCCCTTGAGCCTCTTGTGGGTTCCCTGCGTCGTCGTCATCGTTATTGTCATCCGCCGTCGACGCTTAAAGCATCCACCGTCGTCACATTGGGGCCCCGCCTTGGCTTCCCCTTGGGTGCCTGCCTTGGGTGCCCAGTTGGACCTCTGGGCCCCCGCCCCGAAAGGCGACCTCCCTTGGGGCCTCTCCTTGGGCCCCCTTTTCATCGTCGTCATCGTCGTTTTCTCAACATCGCCGCCGTCGCCGCCGTAGCCATTTGGGCAAAGTGGCAATGATGTTGGCGATTCCACTATTCATTTATTTTTCTTTCCATATCATACATATGGCTTCCAGGCATCCTGCTGCATGGGCGCCAACTGAGGAAGCGAACCAGACAGCTGATGACGTTCTGGTTGAATCCCTCGAACCGGACTTCGGAGATATATTGTTCCGCGGTGGGTTCAAGTACAGCAGCACAGACATGAAAATCGGTGTCGACGTGGACGCCCTGGTAACCTTCTCTGGGACGCTGAAACGCTTGATGCAGGTAGACCCGAGAGGCGGGTACTTCCTTCAGTCCGACGTGGAGCTCGCCATCAAGAGGTGCGCCATTAAGGAGGCCCACTCCACGATGTGGGATGGGTGGTGCAAGCTCAACGAGTACACCCATGAGGAGGGGTACAAGAACAGCGCATACGTGATCAGGGTCATGCTGTCCCACGTTCGCAACAAGGCCGACGACTTCAACAAGCTGGGGGCGAGCGGGCAGGCGAAGGCTCGCGAGTCGTCTCACCCACAGGAGCTGCGTGACATTTACAACGTCATCGACGTTGACAAGGGGGCGGCTTCAGTGAGAAAGACTCGCCCGCACCCGCTGCCAGCTTTCAGGGCAGCGCAGGACGCCTCGAGCGAGGAGGAAGTCGTCCCTGTTTTGAAACGGTTCGACGTCAGCACTGGGGAGTCCTACTTGGTAATGTCAGACGGGTCCCGCGAGATGGCCAAGTTCAAGTGCGGAGAGCAGGGGCGACTGGTCGCCACGTGGCCTGAGTACAACATGGAGTTGCAACTTGAACTACCAAATTCTGCTCTGAAAGATGATGGGGCGATCGACTACACGCCAGCAGACCCGCGCAAGCCGCCCAAGGCCGGCCACAAGACCAAAAAAGGAAAGCCCGCGAGTGCTCGGAAGAGGCCAGCTGGCGCAGTGGAAAACAGAGAACCGCCCACCGCTCCAAAGGCGAAGGCAAAGACAACTCCAAAGGCGAAGGCAAAGACAACTCCAACGCCGACGGCAGCTGCGACACCATCACGCATTCAAGAGAAGATCAGGCAGAACATCGACCGCATCTCCGAGGAGGCCAGGAGTGGATTGCAAGGGTTCGCTGGCAGAGACAGCAACGAACTTGCGACGTGCTACGCTGTCGCGGTTGATGGCGGCACCATCTCTCTTCGTGATCTCCACCGCTCTCCTTGCTTCTACGTGGACCGCGTGACCGAGATCCCCGAGAATTTCCCTGGGCTCGGTGACGACGCCGTCGTCGCCATGTTCGAAGGCAAGAAGTTGAACAAGAAAGGCGGGGTGCAGTTTGGTTTCGGCGACGACGCGGACTTGGCCTTCAAGGCAGCGAAACTTCTGAGGTCGATGTATCCGAACCCCGCAGCCTAGACCCCAGCGCGCACCTGGGTGCCACCCCGTGCAAAAAAAGAGCTGACAACATCATCATCACCAGCATTACCACCAACAACCTACTACCTTCGGGGGGGGGCTACGTTCGAAAATCCAAACCAGAACTTTTGGCAACAGTTCTGGTTTGGATTTTGCTTCGGGAAAATATGTACACCCCCTCCTTGCCTTCCCCCTGGGCCTCGCCTTGGGCGCCCGCCTTGAGTGCCCAGTTGGACCTCTGGGCTCCCGCCCCGAAAGGCGAGCTCCCCTTGGGCCTCTTGTGGGTTCCATGCGTCGTCGTCATCGTTATCGTCATCCGCCATCGTCGACGCTTCAAGCATCCACCATCGTCACACTGGGGCCCAGCCTTGGCTTCCTCTTGGCTGCTCGCCTTTGGTGCCCAGTTGGACCTCTGGGCTCCCGCCCCGAAAGGCGATCTCCCCTTGGGCCTCTTGTGGGTTCCCTGCGTCGTCGTCATCGTTATCATCATCTGCCATGGTCAACGATTAAAGCATCCACCATCGTCACATTGGGTTGGACCTCTGGGCCCCCGCCCCGAAATGCGACCTCTTGGGGGACCAAGGGGGGGCCCAGGGGAACAAAGGGGACCAAGGGGACCAAGGGGGACCGAGGAGTGGTACCAAAGGGGACCAAGGGGTACCAAGGGGCACCCAGGGGGGACCTCGGGCACCCGTCGCCATCAATATTACGCGTAGCCGTCTTGGCTCAAACGATGTCTTGCGCGATCTGTTTGGAGATTGTATCGGAGCAGGGGTTCACGCTACCGTGCTCTCACGCGTTTCACGTTCACTGCATCGCTGAGTGCATTGAGGGCGATGGCTCCATCATATGCCCTGTCTGTCGGGCTGCGCATCTGAGCATTCGGGAGAACGTTGACGCGTCGGTGGCAGCAGCGACTGGCCCATCTCCGTGGGACGAGAGGCCAGCGATCGACAACGCGGCCACAGACATCATGAACTACATGCCGCCCGTGCCAGCTCACGTCGTGATGCTGCATTGCCCGCGCGTCATCATGGCCAACGGTGAGTTCAGGAACACGTCAGACAGGAGGATGGAGTGGAGTCCTGTTCGGGTTCGCGGCTCCGAGTTTCGAGGGCAGTGGTTGTGCCTGCAGTGCGGCTTCACCGTTACCGACACGGACGTCAACAACATTGCAGTTGAGCGCTTGCCCATCTGCCCCATGCATGGCCATCGAGTATATGTGCTCGACCACTTGGAGAACACGTCCTTCTACAGCTGCGCTTCACGCGCTCACGACGACCAAGCCGACCCTGCCGTGTTCGAGTGCCCATTCGACTATGCCACTCAGCACCCGTTCGTCTTGCAGCCAGCCCCCGCGCCGATAGAGGTGATACAGCCAGACCCCGAGCCGATAGAGGTGACCGATGAGGAAGAAGATGCCATGTCGCAGGACAGCCTCATTACGGTGCCAGACCCTGGAGAAGAAGATGAAGATGTCGCTCGGCTTCGTAGTATCATGGAAGGCTCCTGGGAGCCCGACAGCCCAGCCTCGAGCATTTTCGAGGATAGCGTAGCACGGCTAGTCGAGATATTTAGCAGCTCTTGAGTCTGGGGCAAAGCCCTGGGGATTGCATGCTAAGCTTGAGTCGCGCCGTCGCAGTTGAAAACAGACCCCGTCATCATCTTAGCGCTAACATGTTTCAAAAGCGATTGAAACATGTTGGGTTGTGACAAAAACTGAGCCCGTCATCGTCGAACTGCATCGTTTGAGCTCCAACGAGGGGGGAGATTGGTAAAGGTGTCGCTGATCCTTGAAACCACCAGAGATCTGGGACTAGCGAAACTGGGCTAACAAAAAACTAACCTGATCATCCAGGACAATACCCATCAGCAACAACCAAAGAGACCCACGGGGCAGGGAGGGCGGGGCTCCAAAATCCAAACCGGCACCGATCAGAC
>CAUYUJ010009267.1:0-5000 GCA_963575745.1 Prorocentrum cordatum
CTCCTCCTCCTCCTCATCCTCCTCCTCCTCTTCCTCCTCAGCCTCAGCCTCAGCCTCAGCCTCAGCCTCAGCCTCAGCCTCAGCCTCAGCCTCAGCCTTATCCTCATCCTCATCCTCATCCTCATCATCATCATCATCATCATCATCATCATCATCATCAGCAGCAGCAGCATCATCATCATCGTCGCCGTCATCAGCAGCAGCAACGGCATCACCACCACCACCACCACCACTACCATCATCATCATCATCATCCTCATCATCATCATCATCATCATCATCATCATCATCATCAGCATCATCATCATCATCATCAGCAGCAGCAGCAGCATCATCAGCAGCAGAATCAGCATCAGCTTCAGCATTATCATCATCGTCACGGTCATCATCATCATCATCATCATCATCATCATCATCATCATCATCAGCAGCAGCAGCAGCAGCATCATCGTCAGCATCGACATCCTCATCAGCATCAACATCAGCATCAGCATCAGCATCATCGTCAACATCAGCCGCATCGTCCTCAGCATCATCATCATCGTCGTCGTCATCATCATCGCCATCAGCATCAGCATCAGCCTCAGCAGCATCCTCATCATCATCATCCTCATCATCTCATCAGCATCATCATCATCAACAACATCATCATCATCATCATCATCAGCAGCATCAGCATCATTATCATGATCAGTATCATCATCCTCATCATCATCAGCATCATCAGCAGCAGCAACAGAATCATCATCAGCATCAGCATCGTCATCAGTATAACCAGCATCATCATAATCATCAACAGCATCATCATCAGCAACAGCACCAACATTCGCACAAGCAGCATCCTCAGTATCAGCATCATCAGAATCATCATCAGCATCAGCATCGTCGTCTTCATAACCAGCATCATCATAATCATCAACAGCATCAGCATCATCATCATCAGCAGCATCATCAGCATCATCATCGTCATCAGCATCAGCATCGTCACTAGTATTGTCATCATCATCATCAGCATCAGCATCAGCATCAACAGCGTCACCATCATCATCATCATCATCATCATCATCATCATCATCATCATCATCGTCATCATCATCATCATCAGCAGCAGCAGCATCATCAACATCAGCATCATCAGCATCAACATCGCCAGCATCGCAAACGGCATCAGCAGCATCATCAATTTCATGAGCATCATCATCATGATCAGCATCATCCTCATCGTCGGCATCATCATCATCAGCGTCAGTATAGTCATCATCATCAGCATCATCATCATCATCATCATCATCATCATCAGCACCATCAGCATCAGCATCGTCATCATCGTCATCATCAGCATCAGCATCAGCATCATCAACATCAACATCAACAGCAACATCAACATCGAAAGCATCATCCTCACACTCATCAACAACGTCATCATCAGCAGCATCATCTGTTTTAGCATCAGTACCATCACCAGCAGCATTATCATCATCGATAGCATCATCATCATCATCATCATCAACATCATCATCATCATCATCATCATCCTCATCCTCATCCTCATCCTCATCATCATCATCATCATCATCATCATCATCATCATCATCATCATCATTCCCCTCCGTATCCTCCTCCTCTCGTCCCCCATCCTCCCTGGTCCCTCCTCCTTAATTCCCCTCCCTCCTCCCTCCCCCATCCTCCCTCATCCCTCCTCCCTGTCCCTTCTTCGTCTTCATCCTCCTCCTCCTCCTCCTCCTCCTCCTCCTCCGCCCTCCCTCCCTCCCTCCATCCGTCCGTCCCTCCCTCCCTCCCTCCCTCCCCCCACCCTCATCCTCCTCCTCCTCCGCCCTCATCATCATCATCATCATCATCATCATCATCATCATCATCATCATCATCATCATCATCATCATCATCATCAGCAGCAGCAGCAGCATCATCACCATCAGCATCATCAGCATCATCAGCATCATCATCATCATCATCATCACCATCATCTCATCATCATCATCATCATCATCGTCATCAGCATCATCATCATCATCATCATCAGCATCATCATCAGCATCATCATCATCATCATTCTCATCATCAACAGTATCCTCATCATCCTCAGCAGCATCATCATCATCATCATCAGCAGCAGCAGCATCATATTCATCCACCTCCTCCTCTTCTGCCTCCTCCGTCTCCTCCCCCATCTCGCCATCATCGCCAAAGTAAACATCAACATCATCGTCATCGACAGCGCCAGCATCATCCTCAGTATCAGCATCATCAGCATCATCAGCAGCAGCATCATAAAGAACAACATCAACAACATCAACAGCAACATCAGCAACAACCACAACCACAACAACAAGACGAATTTCAACAACCACAACAGCAGCAACAGCCGCAAAAACGGCATCAACCTCATTATCAGCATCACCCTCCTTCTCATCATCATCATCATCATCATCAGAAAGCGGCAACAGCAGCAGCGTCGTCAGCATCATCAGCATCGCCATCAGCAGCAGCAACATCATCATAATCATCACCACCAGCAGCGTGGTCAGCATCATCAGCATCATCGTCAGCATCATCCTCATTATCATCAGCCGCATCTCCATCACCGTCATCACCGTCATCACCGTCAGCAGCAGCAGCAGCATCAGCATCATCATTATCAGCAGCATCAGCATCAGCATCAGCATTAGTATCATGATCATCACCATCGGCAGCAGCCGTACCAGTATAATCGCAAAAGTACCCCCCCCTCCCCCCCCCCCCAAAAAAAAACAGCATCAGTATCAGCATCAACATTAACATCATCGTCAGCATCACCATCCTCATCGTCTTAACCATCATCGTCAACATTCACATCAGCGTCGCCATCATTATCAGCAGTACCATCATCATCAGCACCAACATTCGTCAACACCATCATGTACCAACGACAACATACAACACTAAACAACTAATTCGGCTGGCGAAGGATCCAACCATACGCAGGTGTTCGCACGACGATTGTGAATCTAGTCTTCGGTGGCGCTCCCTATGGGGCCACGACACGCGGGAGGGGTGTGCCGAAATGGGCGTGGGGGACGCATGAGGACGGTAGCACTGGGGCATTCGGTGGAGACCCCTATGGGCCGCGAAACGTGTGAGGGGTGTGCCGAAATTGGTTTGGGGGGACGCATGTGGACGGTGGCGCGGGGGCCTTCGGTGGAGCTACCAATGGGGCGACGAAACATGTGAGAGGTGTGCCTACATCGGTGTGGGGGACGCATGTGGACGGTGGCACTGGGGCCTTCGGTGGAGCTACCTATGGGGCCACAAAATGTGGTTCGATGGAGCTCCCCATGGGGCCACGAAACGTGTGAGGAGTGTGCCGAAATGTGCGCGGGGGACGCATGTGGACAGTGGCACTGAGGCATTCGGTGGAGTCCCTTTATGGGGCCGCGAATCGCGTGAGGGGTGTGCCGAAATGGGTGTGGGGGACGCATGTGAACGGTGGCACTGTGGCCTTCGGTGGAGCTCCATATGGAGCCACGAAACGTGTGAGGGGTGTGCCGAAATAAGTGCGGGAGACGCATGTGGGCGGTGGCACTGGGGCATTCGGTGGAGCTCCCTATGGGGCCGCGAAACGTGTGAGGGGTGTGCCGATATCGGTGTGGGGGACGCATGTGGACGGTGGCACTGGGGCCTTCGGTGGAGCTACCTATGGGGCCACGAAACGTGTGAGGGGTGTTCCGAAATAGGTGTGGGGGACGCGTGTGGGCGGTGACACTGAGGCCTTCGGTGGAGCTACCCATGGGGCCAGAAACGTTTGAGTGGTGTGACAACATGGGTGTGGGGACGCATGTGGACGGTAGCACTGGGGCTTTCGGTGGAGCTCCCTATGGCGCCGCAAAACGCTGTACTGGGTGGGTGAAACGCAGGGGGGAGGGAGGAGGGGAAGGAGGGAGGAGGAAGGAGAACGCGGGGACCGTCACTTCAAAACGAAGACCCAACACCACAGGATGGCTGGGAAAAACTAAAACCAACAAAAACTGCAGCAGCGACAAGAACAGCAGCAACAGTAACAACAACATTCACAGCAAAAACAATAACAACAACCACAACCACTACATTAGCAAATCAGCAACAACAACAGCAGCAGCAACAACAAAAACAAGAAGACTAAGAAGACGAAGAAGAAGAAGAACAACAACCACAACAACAACAACAACAACAACAACAACAACAACAACAACAACAACAACAACAACAGCGTCAATAACAGCAACAGCAACAGCAAGAACAGCACAACATATACCAACGACAGCAACAACTGCACCAAAACAACCAGCAACAATTGATACCAACAACAGCGACGATGACAACAACAGCAACAACAGCAACAATCAAATCAATAACAATCAGAGCGTGCTGTCCTCCCTGGCTGGAGCTCGTCCTCCTCGGGCCCGGGACCTGGGCCCAGGCGGCGGGGCCACTCTCTCGCTCGCCCCGTTGCTGTTTAAGGCATGTATTGGGGCACAGCCCTGCATGCATTGTAGCGCACCATAATGTTCAGTCGTGCGGTAGAACATGTCCTGAGCGGCCCAAGCCTCGCGAGGTCTCCATGGCCGCGATCCGACAGTACTCCCCTAAGAATAGCACCTAGGTCAAAACCCAGCATCCTCATCATTACTATCATATACGTCTGCCTCGCTATAATACTCATCACAAATACCCATATAGCCATCAAATCCTTCATGAACAACGTCATACTAATGTCTAAGACCGGACGCAAGAGCGAAAGCTCGATCCGACTCCTCCCCCTCCTCCTCCTCCTCCTCCTACTCCTCCTCCCCCTCCTCCGCCTCCTCCTCCTCATCATCATCATACCCCATCCCGCGCCCTAGTTCCTCCTTTCTCTCCGCTTCCCCGCCCCGCGCGTTCGCGAGGGAGGGGGGGAGGGTGGAGGAGAGGGGGGAGGAGAGAGAGGTTGGTGAAGGAAGGAGGGTGAAAGGATGAGGAAGGAGGAG
>CAUYUJ010009267.1:10000-17500 GCA_963575745.1 Prorocentrum cordatum
TGGGTGCCACAAACACGAAGAGGGCCAAAAAAACCCACGAGGCCCCGCAAAAGCCTCCACCATGGCACCGGGACGCCCCCAAAGGACCGCCCGACCGCCAGGACGCATGGCAAACGAGCTGCTTCCAGCCACGCTGTGCTCCCAGGATTTTCCTATCTGCGCAGCGATGGCTCCGAAAGGGCCCCGCCACCCGGGGCCCGACGGCGCTACGCTGCTCTCAGCCCTCCCCCTTTTCCCCCCTCTTCCTCCTCTTACTTTTATTCCTCATGTTTTTCCTCCTCCTCGCCCTCCTCCTCCTCATCCTCATCATCATCCTCATCCTCCTCGTCCTCCTCCTCGTCCTCCTCCTCCTTTTTTATAAATATTAGTAGTAGTACCGGTAGTATGTATTATCATTATTATCCTTATGACTATTACTCTCATCACCATTCTCGTGATTGGCACGATCATCCGTATTATCCGTATCAGTCTTATTATTACTACTATCTTGTTTCACGAACTGTGTTTCTTCTGAGGATTCTCATTGGCATAATTAGTATTTCGCTTAATCGTATTACCAATCTTCTTCTTCTTCTTCATAACATATTCGATATTCGAATTATTGTAATATGTCGTATGATCACTATGCGTCTTAGTAGTATTAGTATCAGTCCTATTCGTGATACTATTGCTAAGATTGTGATGTTGATTATTCGTGATAATATGACTAGTATTACTACTTGTCCTTCTTCACGTTGCTATCATTTGTTGTATGATTGTTCTTTTTGAATTACTAAACTTCGTGTTCTTATTCGTATGCTTCGTGTGAATAATATGTTTATCCCTAGCGGTAGGGATTAATATTAGTCGTGTTCTTACTGTGCGCATTCTGAATATTATTTTATTACCCCTTATTGTTATCATAGCTCTTGTTATGTGATAAGATTGTGAGTTGTCCTAGCATGATTACTATCATTCGTGTTTGCTGCGTTCTCCATGATATGAGTTTCGCTGTCTACTATGCTTGAAGCTAGTAGAGTATTATCAATACGCTGATTTGCCATATGATGTGTATTTATAGTACTAGTGTTGGTTGTTCTCCTTAGTCTTACCAGAAAGATGAATATCCGTTTTACTAGTACTGCTTTTCTTCTCAGCATCTCTACTTGTCATCATTATTGAAGTATCACTGTTTCTTCTTAATATTACTATTACTCGTGTTCGTACTGCTATGACTGTTATTATGTTCTTGCCAGTATTACGATGGTTAGTAATAGGCCGAATTAGTTGCGTGGTGGTATTATTATTGGTACTATGGTTCGTTCGATTATGATGAATATGTTGCTTCATCCTCTTATCTGGATTAGTATTATGATTACGCGTGTTACTCTTATTCTGTTTCCTGGCATTATTGCTCGTACGAATATGACCATCAGATCTAGTATACTCCTGATTCGCATTCGTATCATTACTCTGTGTCTTCTCTTATTACGCTTATCTTCCATGATGTTATTATTATGCGTAATGTTCTCAATATTATCACGTTTACGACTTTTGGTTTTCATCGTTCCACCTTATTCTTCATAGTGTGATTATGATTCGTACGTGTTGCCTCTTATGCTAGGTCCTTCGTATCAGTATCAGTATTATTGGTATTGCGAATAGTAGTCGTATTAGTTTACTTCTGCTTCTACGACAATGTTATCATTATTAGCACTGTTCATTATATTATTATTCTTCTCATTATGAATATTGCTTGCTCCTTATTAAGTATACTAGTTTTCGTATTATTATTCCTTTTCCTCCTCCTCCTCCTCCTCCTCCTCTTCCTCCTCCTCCTCTTCCTCCTCCTCCTGACGCAATAAAGAACTGACGGCAACGGAATATTCAGACTCTGCCGTTTCCCACAGGGTGGCCCGGTGGGGCCCCTGGGTCGTTGATGAGCTCGGCCATATCGTCCATTGCCTCGATTGCGAGCTCCCTCCGTAAGTTGGCGAGAAGGAGTGGCATTGGCGTGCATGCGGGGTCGCGTCGCATGGCCACCCTGATACCCACGAGGACAGTCCGGCTGTGGTCTTTCGGGCAGTTCCGCGCGTTGGGCAGGCATTTGCAGGCATAGTCGGCCACGCCCCTCCGTCGCCGGGCCACGCAAGGGGCGCGCGCCCCGCGGCTCGTCGGACGCGCGGCAGCTGTTGAGAGCTCCTTCAACATACGCCATGACCTAGTCGCATTCGACGCGGAGGTTTGCACCCGCTGTCGTCCCCGTTGGTCTCCGCGGCGTCGGCGGGGTCGAGCATCTGGTCGAAGTGGCGGGCGATCGCATCGTGGGCATGCATCTTGGACATCGCGCTCTCGCGGTCGTATACGTCGCTGCTGATTACATGACGGCCAAGCGCTCGATGATGTCGCGCATGCGTTCCTTGGCCAGCACCCCTACTGTCGCGCCCAGCGGGGGCGGGGGTCGGGGTCGTCTCGCGAGCTCGATGGCCGCGCCCCAGTCACGCTTGATTTCGTCGCGGCCTCCAGGGTTGCCGCGCCCAGGTTCGGCGCAGCTCGGTTCGCTGCTGCCCCCTGGTTGCTCTCGCAATTCCGCGGGGTGGTCGGAAGTGACTTCGATGGCACCTCCCGCATGGCTGCGGGGCGCCCGGCCGCTTTCCCTCGCCGCCGCAAGCGGCGCCTGCTGCGGCAGTTTGCAGGATGGGCGCAAGCGTCAGAATAGCTGGCGGGGCTTTGTAGCGCGGCAGGGGGTTCGCTACATACGTCGGCGTCGCCTGCGTCGTTGGTGTCACCGCCGTTGGTGGTTCGCGGTCTTTGGGACGGGCACGCACGGTGTCGCTGGCACCTGGCCTCTCGCGGCCTGAGGGAGCCGCGCCCCCCGTGGTCGGGGCGGCCAACAGGTCGGGCAGCAGCGCAATCACCGTCGGATTTTGCTGTTTCATCCTCGAGGCCGCGGCATTCGCGCGGTCAATCGTTCAGAATGCGGCTGTGCTGCGTGGATCCCTGAGACGATCACGAGCACGCCCTGCCGGGCGCCGAGGTCGTCGTCTTGGTTGGAGCAAGGGAGCTGCACGAGGCGGCTGATGTCGGTGGCGGAGAGCTTCAGGTCGGTCGCATCGCTGTCGCCCACGCGATCAACTGCTTCCCTGAGTCGGCCCACGCTGGCCCTGAAGTCGATTTCGTCGCGGCACCTCGCGATGGCGGAGTCGAGGGAGGCGCTGCCGACTGCGACGGACCGAGCTAGCGGCAATGGCGACCGCTGCCTCGGAGGCGTCGAAGGAGTCGTCGGCGGTGGCGGCTGCGCCCTGGTAGGCATGGCATCGGCGGGCGTTGAACGACGTTGTTGTTCGCGTCGTAGAAGCATTCCACATGGTGGGCAGGTACGCCCTCTTCCAGCCTGGTTACAGGAGCACGCTGTCTGGGTCGGTCTGCCCACGTGGTTTCTCTGTTTCCCAGGTTGAAGTAGCGCACCTGGCGAGTCCAAACGAAGTCGTTGCCCTCTTACCTGTAGGCGATCCATGGCCTGGGCAGTGGCACGCGATAGTTGGGTGCCCATGGTGGTCCTTCAGGGAATCCTGAGCGTCGGGTTGCTTCGCCGAGCGCGCGCGCACCCCAGGTCAGATAGTCTGGCGGGAAAGATTGAGGCGGCGGGTTGTTCGGAGGTGGGAAAGGCGCCCGGTTGGGCGCCTGGCGGATCGGTAATAGACGCGTTGGTTGTCCTTGGGATTAGCAGGGTCAGTCGGTCAGTCGCTCACGTCGCGGCCGCTCGCGCCTTGCAATCTGAGCGTCGCGGTTGAAAGGGGCGACGGTCTGGGGGGGGCGCGCGCTGCGAACCCGACGCGCTGGATCTCCGCCTCGCAGTCGCCCCCCCTAGTTCTCGCAACGGGGTGCCCTTAGTCTCTCCGATGGGACGCGCAGAGACACGCCAGTAATACACGCCCCCCGTGGAGGCGCGCGCCCGACCCGAACATATAGCGCGCCATTCTCGCCGTAGATCGCCCCCCGAGCGGCGCAGCTAGACAGCACCCGCCACAACGCATATGCCATAAGATCTCTCGGAGCGCGCGTCGCCCCCGGGCACGGGGGCGACGCACCTATAGCGCAAGTACGTTGGGGTGGGCGGCCTTCCTGGCGCACGTCGGGAGCGACGCGCGACGTCAGTCCGTGGACGTCGGCGGCAAATGTCTGCACGCAGCTCGGGCGAGGACGTCAGCTGGCCCCACGCGAGGGCCTGGCCGACGGCGCGGCGGCGCCCACGCTGATTTCCTGAAGGATGGCCCTAAAATCAGCCCCGCCGCGCAATGCAAGTCCATCTGGTTGATGTTGGGGGGGGCGCGGCCCCTGTCGAATTAACTCGCGCATCGCGGCGTCGGCCTCTTCCGCGGCAGATTCCTCCACGGCTCGTCGGCGGCGGCCAAGTAGGCGAGCGCGTAGTGGCGCGGGTAGAAGGCCTCCGTCCACCCCCCTGGGGCGTCGGTCGGGACGCAGAGTTGCCCGACCTCCAGGGACGCGCAGGTGCACTCCTTGGCCAGGGCCTCGGACCGGACGCCTTACAAGCGCTCGGTCAGGCACCCGCGCCGCTGCTGCAGCGAAGGCGGGGCAGAGTTGCGGGTCGCCTGGCGGCATGCAGTCCAAAATCTCGGCCCCAGGTCCCACGTTCTGGCTCTGCAACAACCTTCGCAAGTCGCCCCGCTGGAGTTCGGCCGGCGATGCCTGCGCTGAATGAGTTGCTGCACTCGCTCCGCGTTTCCTGGCGATAAGTCATCTTGTCAGTCTGAGATGTTGGATGCGATCTGGCGCGCGGCGATTATCTTCGGGGCGAGGTGAAAGATACGGCTGCCAACGGTAATGAAACACGTTCCAATTATGCCGACGAGTTGTCGATCCTGTGCCCGGGCGACTGCCGGCTAGATCGCAAGCTGTTTCATTGCGATTTGTGCCGATCTGGTGGCGGATTCCGCGACAGTCCTAGACCCTTTGAGACATATGTCTCCGCCATGCGCACTGCGAGGAAAAAAGGGCGATAATGTGCGCGCGGCGGTGCGATGGCCCGGGCGCGTTTCGCCCTGCATTCGGCCCAGAGCCACGCCAGTCGGCCCGCGAGCTAGCCCCCTCTCAGGTTAGGCGCGCGAGAACCGCTGGTAGACATTACTGAATTGCCGATTGAGGCCTTTCATGGGACATGCCCCGAGTTACGTGGGCCGCACATCTGGCTAGTGACTTTGAAACAGTCGAAAGTCACCTCCATGGGGGCGCTGCTCTCGACGTTGATGCGGTCGGGGTGGCGCCCCGATGCCTCCGTGTCGTAGGAGGCGTAGGCCGCACGGTTGAATGAGGTGCCGGTGGTACGTTCAATCCGCGCTGCGTTTAAATTCGAAGTACGGGTCTAGTAGTGTGTGGAGGGCCGCGTAGCTGTACTCGATGGTCCACTCGTCAGTCGTTGGCACAGTTGTTCATATGTGTCAAGTGGCCTGAGATAACGAAGACGCCAGTATCTACTGGAGGATCTACCTTGGAGGCGACACTACGCCATGTCCTATCGTCGTTCCACCCATGTAATGGCGGATGGGCGCCGTAGCCGTGGTTGCATCTGCATCGGTTGGGCTTCGCAAAGACGCGCGCGGGTAGCCCTCGCACTCCAACTGCTAGCAGGCTCGTTGGTTTGCAAGCAAGTTGCTCGAGTACGCACTGACCAAATGATACCATTCGTAAGTTTGGCCGGCATAGTAGATGTTGCATCTCAGGTAGCATCCAGCTGCTTGGTACCTGCCTGCTGTCCTGCACTGTCTCTCGATGCTCCGTGATGGCGGGTATTCCAGTTGCGTATGCGACGTCCAACAGGAGGTAGTGCGCAAAATATTGTTGCCGATGCCGATGTGGTTGCTCTCCTTTCCCTTCAGGTAGCTCAGCCCCCCTTGTTGATCTCGGCTCCGTAGGGGTCGTGGCTGGTGCTCCGCATCTGGTATGACGTGGGCCCTTGCTGCGCTCCAGGTCTCACATGGTGGGCCGACCATGATGGCAGCCACTTTCCCGTCCCTCAGTTGGTTGATCCAGAAGCCGATGGTTTTCCATTTCGTCAGGTCGCCTGCCTTGTCGCCACTGGCGATGTCGATCGAAAGGGTGTAAACTGTGTTGCGGTGGGCGGTAGGGCGTGTTCCGTCCACTCCTGCAAGTCCCCTTCTCGTCGATGGCCACTGTAGAGGTGCAGGACGAAGCGAACAGGTCCTCCAGTGGGTCGTGGTATTCGTGGGTTATGCGCGTTTGGGTCAGGTTCTGGAAGTTCGACTGGTGTATTTTTTGCGACATGCAGTCTTGTCCTTGATGGAAGTCGGGATGATGTCAATCATTGTAGCTCGGGACTTAGGAGTAGTCAGGTGGTCTGCCTGACTTGATGTTGCAACGTTTGGCTACGCGTATGTTATCCCGGCTTTCTTCAGGTTCCTCGTCGTTGAAAGGCTACAGTTAACCATGGTACGGCACATGGCGGGGTCGCTTGCAGATGCGTGGCTAGTCGTGCGTAAGCATGGTACTGGCAGCTACAAGTATTGCAGATGGTTCCTCTTGCCCATCTTGTGGTGTGTGTGCCACTTTTGTTGTGATTTCCCAGATGTGCGTAGTAGGCGTTCTTCTTGTAAAATGTCGCTCCGCCCTGATAGCACATGTATGTTGGTTGGGGTGGCAGTGGTGGCATGGTCGGTAGTGCTGGCATGTCATCGGTGTTCTGATAAGCTTCAAGGGCGTGGTACCACTGCTTCTGGTGTGGCTGGTCTGCGTGCCACCGTAGATAACGTATGACCGCTGCCTTGACGGCGAGTTTAAACCTCGTTGGGTCGGTCATTGCTGCTTGAAGTACTTCGTGCGTGCGTGTCATCATCATCATCATCATCATCATCATCATCATCATCATCATCATCATCATCATCATCATCATCATCATCATCATCATCATCATGTTCACCATGATCATCAGCATCAGCAGTAGCATCATCATTATCATTATCATCATGATCAGCAACAGCAGCATCAGCATTAGCATCAGAATCAGCATTAGCATCACCGTCATCATCCTCGTCGTTATCAGCAACATCATCCCCATCGTTATCATCAGCAGCACCATAATCATGATGAACCGCATCATCATCATCATCATCATCATCATCATGTTCATCATCATCATCATCATCATCGTCATCGTCATCATCGTCATCGTCATCATCGTCATCAACATAATCATTATCGTTATCATCATCAGAAGAATCATCGTCGCCATCATCATTGTAGGCAGCATCACCATCAACGTCATCATCAGCACCATAATGACCATAATAAGTATAATCAAAGTGATCGTCATCATCAGCAGCATCAAAGCCACCGTGATCAGCATCATCATCGTCATAAGCATCTTCATCATCATCGTCATCATCATCACCATCACCCTCCGCCTGGTCCTCATCCCAATCGTCATCATGATCATCATCATCATCATCGACATCATCATCAGCATCATCATCAGCGTCGTCATAA
>CAUYUJ010009267.1:22500-35330 GCA_963575745.1 Prorocentrum cordatum
CTCCCTCCAGGGCCCCCCTTCCTTCACAGAGATCCTCCTCCTTACGTTCGGGAGCGGCCAAGAGGGGGGTGTCCAAGAGGGGGGAGTGCAAATCATGACCGGCGGCATGTGCGCGGCCCAGCGGGGGGACCAGGGACGTAATGAAGCAAGAAGAGGCGCCATGAAATCTCCGGAAATATCATGGCCCCCGCCATGATATCCACCCCCCTAGTCATCACCCCCCTCTTTGCCGCCCCCCGATACGTGAGCCCGGGTCCTTCCAATCTGGCCCCGCGGCCATCTTGAGCTTCAGCTCCACCTGGGCCTGCCGGGCAGCGCGGCCCGGCGGGGCCGGCGCCGCAGCGGCCGCGGCGGCGGCAGGAGAAGACGCACCGGGATCTCGACCAAGGGTCCAAGATCGAGGGGCTCTCTCTCAAAGGGCTCAGGGGCACACCAATAAGTAGACACGAATCCCAGGATTCCCCATCTGTTCCCATATCTTCTGGGGTTTCAGCTTCCCCCCACTCCCCATAGTTTCCTACATTTTCTGGGGGGGCCGACGATTGATTGTGTCTGCGTGTTTCTCCCAACCTGACTGTTTTGTTTTCGCCCAACATTATGCTGCTCCCATCGCACCTAAGGACGACATCCCAAAAACAGTCTCGAGCACCCAGAAAAAGATCGAACCGGTGCCGAACGAGTATCGCCTCCCGGGGCCCGACGCATGAAAACCCTCAAGTTTCAATACTTTTCTGGTGCTCGAAATTCTTTCTGGTGATCAAGGATAAAGTAGGTTGGAGCATCATACTGCAGGTCCGTGCCGTGTCGACCCTGGCGTCGGTTCCTGACACCGCGCTAGATCGTTCAACCTTGAACGATCGGCCGTCTCCGCAACGTCCGATCGCTCAACATCGACCGATTCTGGGCCGCCGTCGGCGCTCAAAATTGAACGTCGGCGGCGGGGTCGCCGCTGGCCGACACGACGCGAACCTACCGTAAGGAGGATGAGGAGGAGGAGGATGAGGAGGAGGAGGAGGATGAGGAGGAGGAGGAGGGGGAGGTGGAGGGGGAGGGGGAGGTGGAGCATCATAAGCCCAACAGCGAAGTCATCGACTCCAAATTAAAAAAAACCTGCCTCGTCGGGGCCGCCGGCCGTGGCCGGGCGACCTCTCGACGGAGACCACGACGGCGATGACGACGCCGACGACGACGCCGACGGCGACCACGACGCCGACGCCGACGACGACGACGACGACGACGCCAAAAACACAAATCTTGTGTCATCGCCCATTTCCCAGGGGGGCGCTGCGATCCCCCACCCCATATCTCTTGATCCCTTGGTGACATCGTGCCTGGGGTGATCCAAGTGGGCGCCACCAGAACGCGGTCACAGGAGCCGCCCAGATTGCCAACCCTAGCCGATGACACGTCACCAGAACTTTGCGCGTGTGCGTCGTGGAGTTGGTGTGCCAAGTTTCGCGGGGAACGCAACCTAAGAAGAGCAAGCGGAGGAGGAGGAGGAGGAGGAGGAGGAGATTGAGGAGAGGGAGGGAGAGGGGGAGAAACCAAGATGGGGGAGGGACTGAGAGAGGAAGCACGAAGCGGATCAAAGATCGAGGTGCTCAGTATGTTTGCCCTTTCTGGGGCCTCCAGCGCGCTTCTCGTCGCTACGGCACCCGAGGCTCGTGGTCGGAGCGCACCAGGCCAGGGTCCGGGAATCGATCTGCTTCCACCCCTGGACCCCAGACCTACTGGCATCGCAGGGAACCATGGCCAACACGACACGGACTACCCTCCTCAAGTGCCCCCTGAGGTAGCATGCCGCGTGCTGTGGGGTAGAATGCGTCCTGATGTCTGGCAGAATGCCAAGTGAGGAGGAGGAGGAGGAGGAGGAGGAGGAGGAGGAGGAGGAGCAGGAGGAGGAGGAGGAGGAGCAGGAGGAGGAGGAGGAGGCGGAGGGAGGAGGGAGCGAGGAGGGAGGAGGGGAGGGAGGAGGGGAGGAAGGAGGGGGAGAGGGAGGAGGGAGGAGGGAGAGGGAGGAGGGAGGAGGAGGAGGGAGGAGGGAGGGAGGAGGGAGGAGGAGGAGGAGGAGGAGGAGGAGGAGGGAGGGAGGAGGAGGAGGAGGAGGAGGAGGAAGAAGAAGAAGAGGTGCTGTCTGGACACCCCTCGCCCCTTCTCGGCACACTTCCTGACGTGCCCTGGCCCTCTCAGCCGAAGCTTCACTGGGCGGCTGGCGCTTCCCTGGGGCTCTCCACGGCCCTCCCAAGGCTTCCAAGATGGCGGGGGAAGACCAACAATTTGGCGGCGCGCACAGGGGGATAGGGTGAAATCGGGCGTGTCCCCCTTATAGGCATAGGGGGGATTTGCGACGAAAAACGAAAATACTAGATTAATGAAAATAATAATAAAAAATAATAATGATAATAATAACAACAATAATGATAATAATAAAAAAATAATAATAATAATGATAATAATAATAACAATAATAATAATAATGATAATATGATACTAATAATGATAATAATAATAATAATAAATATTATACTGGTAATAATAATAATACTAATAATAGTAATAATAATAATGGTCCAAGAATACTCAAAAAATAGTCCCCATCATATTTTTTGACTATTTTTGAAATTTCCCCCTGTAGAGGGACAGGCCCGACTTAAGGGTAGGGGCAGGGGGGAAGGCATCCTGGGCCCCAAGAGAGCCCCAAGCTAGCCCGATAGGGCATCTGGAGGGGCCCGAGACGCCCGAAGAGGGCCGGTAGAACGCCCAAGAATGCCGCAGCACGGCCCAACGGCGGCCCCAGGAGACCCCCAAGACGGCCAAGAAAGTTTCAAGACTGCTCAATAAGGCCCTTTCAGGAGCACAAACTCCGGAAAAAATCCTCCCTGAAACGGCCGTTTCGCTCGGGACATCCTCAAAAAATCCAAGATGGCCCAAAATGGCCTCCAAGTCCGCCCAAGATGGTCCAAGACGGCCTCCAAGACGGCCCAAGAGAGTCCAAAACGGCCCAAGACGGCCCAAGACGCCCCCCAGAGGCCTCCCAGCCGGGCCAAGAGGCCTCGAGTTTGGAATTTGCTTCTTCTCGGCATTCCGACTGCTCAAGACGGCCCAAGAGGCACCCAAGATCGCCCAAGGGGGCCCCATGACGGCCCAAGTGGCCTCCAAGACGGCCCCAAGAGGGCCCAAGAGACCTCCAAGACGTCCTCCCAGAGGCCCGAAAGGACCAAGACGTCCTCCAAGAAGACCTTCAAGATGCCCACGTGTTCCCCGAAGGCTTTCCACACCGATTCGGGGAACACATGGTCCGACAGCTTGGCAGGTCTGGCCTCAAAGGCAGGGGGCGGCGGTGATTCGCCGTAGGCGTCTTCGATCCGCCGCCCCCCGTCGATTCATCGCTGGGGTGCCTAGCGTGCTGGACTTCTTACAATTTAGTTTTGGTTCTTTTTCCAAAAAAACTCCCCCTGGCGCTTCGGCCCGTCCCGCCGGGGTCCCGGGAGGGAACTCCAGGCGCGCAAACGACCTCAACGTCCACAAAAAAATCCCCAAGACGGCTCAAGATGGCCTCCAAGATGGCCATGTTGGCCCAAGATGGCCTCCAAGATGATCCAAGATGGCCTCCAAGTTCGCCCAAGATGGTCCAAGACGGCCTCCAAAACGGCCCAAGAGAGCCGAAGACGGCCCAAGAGGCCCCCCAGAGGCCTCCAAGACGGCCCCAAAGGCCTCCAAGAGGTCCTCCTGGAGGGCCCGAAGAGGCCAAAAATATTGACTTTCATCAGGTGTTTGAAAGATTTTGGAATTCGCTTCTTCTCGGCTTCCCGACGACCCAAGAGGGCCCAAGAGGCCCCCAAGATCGCCCCCACAGCGCCCAAGAGGCCTGCAAGATTGCCTCAGGACTGCCCAAGAGGCCCCCAAGACGGCCCCAAGAGGGCACAAAAACGACCCAAGAGGCCTCCAAGACGCCCAAGATGGCCTCTAAGACGGCACTGGAGCACCCCAAAAGAGCCCCAAGTCGGCCGAGAAAAGCCCCCTTAACGGCCTCCGACGGCGTCAGACGGGCCAGGAGCCCATCAAGATAGCCGAAGTTGGCTCGAAGCTGGCCCAAGACGGCCCAAGAGCCCTCCAAGAGGGCCTCAAAAGGCCAGAAAAAGGCCAAAAACACTGATTCGCCTAGGTTTTGGAAGGATTTTGACATTTGTTTCGTTTCGGCCTTCCGACGGCCCGATACGGCCCAAGAGCCCCCAAAGATCGCCCAAAGATCGCCCAAGAGGCCTCCAAGATGGCCCCAGAACGGCCCAAGAGGCCCCCCAAGACGGCCCCAAGAGGCCCCCAAGACGGCCCAGGAGGCCTGTAAGACGCCGAAGATGGCCTCCAAGACGGCCCTTCTGGGCATTTCAAGAGGGCCCCTAGTCGGCTCAAAGATGCCCCCCAAACGGCTTCCTACGGCGTCGGACGGGCCAGGGGCCCACCAAGACGGCCGAAGACGGCACGATGATGGTCCAAGACGGCCCAAAAGGCCTCCAAGAGGGCTTCCAGGAAGGCCTGAAAAAAGCCCAAATCATTGATTCGCCATGAATTTTGAAAGGACTGTGGCATTTTGTTGTTTTCGGCCTTCCGACGGCCCGAGACGGCCCGAGACGGCCCAAGTGCCCCCAAAGATCGCCCAAGAGGCCCAAGACGGCCCCAAGAGGGCCCCAAGAGGGCCCCAGAGGCCTCCAAGACGGTCAAGATGGTCTCCAAGATGGCCCAAGAGCCCTCCAAGACGTCACGTCCTCCAAGAAGGCCCAAAAAAGGCCAAAAAGGTTTCCCGGCGGCCAAGATGACCTTCAAGATGCCCACGTGTTCCCCAAAGGCTTTCCAAGCCGACTCGGGGAACACATGGTCCGATAGCTTGGCATGTATGGCCGGAACGCTCGGCCACACAAGCGCTTCCAAAAAGGCAAAAGGCGGCGGTGATTCGCCGTAGGCGTCTTCGAAATACATATATGTATATATATATATATATATATATATATATAGATATATATATATATATATATATATATATATATATATATGTATATATATATATATATATATATATATATATATATATATATATATATATATACACATACATGCATGCATATATACATACATGCATACAAATATACAAAGGCATGAACATATAAATATATATATATATATATATATTATATATATATATATATATTATACCATATATAATACTAGAACCATCGCGCGCGCTTCGCGCGCGCTCAAGTTCTAGCCAGGATCCTCACCATCGTCATCATCGCAATCATCACCATCGTAGTCATCGTCATGGTCGTGTTCACCATTACCATCACCAGCACAACCATCATCATCACCACCGAGGGAGAGGCGCGCGGCGCACGGCTCGCACCCAAGCGGCCGCGGCGACACAGAGGGTGTGTTGGCGGCGCGCACAAGGGGGTGGCGCCAGGGGGGTGGCCCTCTAAGAAGCCAGGGGGGTTTTAAGAATGCAAGGGGATTTTTAGAAGCCGGGAGAGCTTCAAAAAGCCTTCCTAGAAGCCCCCGAGCACTTGAAAGGAGGCTCCCACCTTCTTAGAAACTCCCCGGCTGCTTAGAAGGCCACCCCCCTCGCCCCTCCCCCCTCTGCTTGCCGCCGAGTGTGATGGCACCACGACGGCGAGAACGACGACGACGACGACGACGACGACGACGACGAGGAGACACCCCAGGCTGCAGAGGAAGAGGGTGGTCAGGGAGTGGGCGTCGGCACCGAGATCAGCTAAGTAGACATGGGCTGTCCCGACGGAGGAGGACGAGGAGGCCACAGAAACAACGGCAGCCCCCATCCTTTCAAAGCTAACATGTGCACGCTAAGCTCGCACCCTCGGCCCCAACTAACACCACACGCGCAGTTCGAGCGCGCTGAGGTTCCAGCAGCCCCCATCCTCTCAAAGCTAACATGTGCACGCGTGCACGTAACCACCAATGGCAGGAGCATGAACTGGAGAGGTAACAATGGCGCAGACCGAACAGGGCCGTAGTACACACGAGGGCGCACACAGACGTATCGAATGCAACGCCATGCAGACCAATGCGAGTAGTAAAACAAACGCCAAACGTTGCAAATGCAGCGCGATTCACAGCATTATTGTTGAATTGAAATGCAATGCACATGCTACTCAATGCAGGCAGCTCAACGGAACGGATCGGAAGGAAGAAGGGGTGCATATGAAAGTGTCCGAAATCGCATGGGGCTCGTTTCGGTGCCTGCTCGGGGGCTCTTGGGGGCCTCCCGGGGGGCTCTTGGGGGCCTTTGGGAGCCTCTAGTGGTTTCTGGGGATGCTCTTGGGGCCGAGGGCCCGTAAAGTGCGCTCGGATCCCGCGTCTGGGCCCCTTCTTGGAGCCGTGTTGGGACTCTCTTGGGCCGTCTTCGAGGCCTCTTAAGCGGTCCCGGGGCGCTCTTGGGCCGTCTTGGGGCCGTCTTGGTGGCCTCTTGGGCCGTCTTGGGGCGATCTTGGGTGCCTCTTGGCCGTCTTGGAGCGCCAGGGAGCCCAAAAGGAGAGAAAGCCAAAAACATCGAAAAACACAATGGAAAATCAACGATTCGAGCCTCTTGGGGCCCTCTTGGAGAGCCTCTTGGAGGCCTCTTGGGGCGTCTTGGAGGCCCCTTGGGCCGTCTTGGGACCATCTTGGGCGTCTTGGAGCGATCTGGGACCGCCTCGGGGCCCTCTTGGACCATCCTGGGGGCCTCCTGGGGCCGTCTTGGAGGCTTCTTGGGTCGTCTGGAGGCTCCTTGGAGGCTCCTTGGAGGCCCCGGGGAGGGGGTATTAAAAAGCGTTCCCCGATGGTTGCGGAGTTGTATATATATATATATAATATATATATATATATATATATATATATATTATATATATATTATGTGCACACACATGCATACATACATACATACACATACATAGATACGTACATTCACACATACGTACAAACATACATACATGCACGCATGCATACATACATATAGACATACAGACATACACACATACACACATACATAGACCTGTACATATGCGTAACACTCGGCACAGCCAGGGATACCAAGAGCATTCCCAAGAGGGGCCCAAGAGGTCACAATCATCCAACGCCTATGTTTCACTTATTTTCGTGGTCCTTCGACCACCCGAGATATCTCCTCGAATTCAACCCCAAGAGCCTTTGTCGGTGCCACGGACCACCACCAAGGGTCTGGGGTAAAGATCGACCTCCCTGGCCGGTGCCTCCCCTGCGCAAGAGAAGGAACACGGGGTGGATCGAGGCTCGAAGCATGAGACTCCATAGTTTTTGGGCGCTCTCCGCCCCCTCTGGGCCTTCAGGAAACTCCTCGTCGACATAATTGGGTCCGTTTTCGCATCCCTGGCCAGACGCACCCCCAGCTGGGTCTCAACGATCCCCGAGCCTAGCCCCGTGAAGGCCCCAAGCAACCCACACAAGACCACGAAAAAAATCAAAACAATCCCCTACAAGGCCCCCCCATCGAACCCCACACCTACGCAACACAGGCCAACACCCCAAGATTGCCCAGTGATCGCGCGCGTTCCGCGAACTCCGTTTTTTACTTTCGCCGCCGCCCCAAGGGGCCTGCGGCGCGGCGTAAGCCAATCAATAATACAAAAAGAAAAAGGAGATATAGCAACAAAACAAATAGAAATACTGAGAGATAATGAGAGAAAAAAAAGTGGCACAGTGAGACAGACAGACATACAGACAGACGGACAGACAGACAGACGGACGGACGGACGGACAGACAGACAGATACAGAGACAGACAGACAGACAGACAGACAGACAGACACACTGACAGACAGACAGACAGACAGACAGACAGACAGACAGACAGACAGACAGACAGACAGACAGACAGACAGACAGACAGACAGACAGACAGACACACACACACGGACAGACAGACAGTCTTACTGACTGAGTGACGGTCTGACCGACTGACTGTTTGACCGAGACAGACTCTCGGCCTCCCACGTTGCCACGGCGCCCCCCAGCCACGCCTCGAGGGCGAGCCTCAGCCGCGCCTGGGGAACGAGGGGCATGACGCGGAGAAGAGTTGGCGCGCCGCCGAGCGCCCAAGCAGAGGAAGGAGGAGGAGGAGGAGGAGGAGAAAGAGGGGGAGGAGGAGGAGGAGGAGGAGGAGGAGGAGGAGGAGGAGGAGGAGGAGGCGGAGGAGGAGGAGGAGGAGGAGGAGGAGGAGGAGGGGGAAGAGGAAGAGGAGAAGGCGGAAGCGCCGCCCCGCGCCGGCCGCGGCCGCAGCGCCGCCCAAACCGCCAGCGGCGGCGCAAGGCCTGGTGGGCCGCACCAGCGTCGGGCCCTAGCCCGCAGCCCGCGTCAGCTCGCTGGCCCGCAGGCACTGGTGGCCCGCGGCCACCCGGGGCTCGGCGGCGCAGGAAGTGGCAGCTTCTGCGGGCGCGGCTGCTCGTCGCCCTCAGGGGCGGCGGCGCAAGCCCGCCGCAGAGCGGCGTAGCAGCCCCCCGGGTCGCCGCGGCGCGCCAGCCTGCTGTTTCGCCGTCGCCAGCAGTCAGGGGGGCCAGCGCGGGCCCGCAGGGGCGCGCGGCCGGCGCTCCCAGCGCCGCGGCGCGCTGCAGGCGCCTCAGCGCAGGCCCGCGGCGGCGCGCACCTGCCGCGCCAGCTCCCCCTGCAGGCCGCAGGCGAGAGCGCGGCGGGCGCGCGCGAGCTCGCGGGCCTGCTCGGCGTCGGGCAGGCGGCGCACCTCGGCTTTCAGCCAGAGGCGCAGTCGCCCCCCCGCCTCGAGGACGAACGGGGTGAGGCGCTCTCCGAGCGCGTGTCCCGCTCCCCGCGCCAGCTCGCCTCGCCGTCGCGGCGGACGGGGACCCGCTGCTCTGCCGGGGTGCCCGCAGCGCGGTGTCGCACGGGCACGTCCAGCCAGCGGCGGCCGTCCTCGTCCTGGCACTCCAGATCGTGAACGGCGCGCTCCGTTTCCCCGGCGTGGCCTGGCCGCGGCCTGTCCCAGAGCGGGACATGCTGTTCGTGGAGCGGTTCCTCGTGTCTCCAGTGCCGGAGCAGCCCGCCGTCCAGTGGCCGCCCGCAGACCTCGCCGCTGGCGCTCCGCAGGCAGCAATGGGCCGTCGCTGCCGCGAGCTGGCCCCGGTCGCACTCCGGCCGCCGGAGGTGCAGCCGTAGGCGAGCTGCCGTAGACTGAGAGACAGACAGACAGACAGACAGACAGACAGACAGACAGACAGACAGACAGACAGACAGACCGACAGACAGACAGACAGACAGACAGACAGACAGACAGACAGACCGACAGACAAACGAAGACAGACAGAGAAGGGGAGAGAAAGAGACCGAAAGAGAGAGAGAGAGAGACACTGAGAGGGAGAGGGAGAGAAAGAAAACGAAAAACATAGAGAAACGGAGAGACGCAGAGAGACACAGAGATAGGGGGGGAAACGACCACTCCACCTCCACCTCCCCCTTGGGCGGGGGAGATGGAAGGTTCGGCGTCACTGGGAAACCCCCGCGGGAGTTCCTGCCGCCGGTTCGACTCCATCTCCTCCAGCGCCTTCTCGGCCGCCTTGGCCTGTCGCGCGCGCGCCCCAACGGGCGGTGAGACAGAAGCGACGACCCCGACCCCCGGCGACTGCAACGCAGCCACAGGCGGGGGAGCGTTCGGGGACACTGCTCCTCCTTTCTTCGTCGCCCTCCTCTTGTCTTCCGTCCCCTCCCCCCCCCTAGGAGAGGAGGAGGGAGGAGGTAAGGGAGGGAGGGAGGAGGAAAAGGGAGGAGGGGGAAGGGAGGGAGGAGGAGAAACGAGGAAGGGCGGGAGGGGACGAGGGAGGGGAGGAGGGGGGTGGGGGGGGGCAGCTACTCGGAAAAAATGAGGCGGAGGTCATGCCATCTACGGCGACCCGAGGCGGGCACATCGGGCACTGGGACCGCCAAAGAAATCGGGGGCACGCCGACCTGGGACACACACACACACACACACACACACACACGCACACACACACACACACACACACACACACGCACACACACACACACGCACACACACACACACACACACACACACACACACACACACACGCACACACGCACACACACACACATAAACAAATTTAAAAAAGAAATAAAGAAATAAAGAAATGCATAAGTAAATAAATAAGTACATACAGAAATAAATGAATACATACATACATACATACATACATACATACATACATACATACATACATACATACATAAACAAATCAACAAATGAATGAATACATACACAAAAAACGAACAAAAAATAAATAGATAGTTAAATAAATATATATATAATCCGCCGATCCAGCGTGTGAACTACAAGGAGCCTCAGCAAGAGCTTCAGCTCTGAGCCTAAGCAAAAGCTTCAGCTCTGCTTGGGGGGGTCACCGGGGTGGCTCTGCCGGGGAAGGGTTGGAGGGGAGAGGGGGGGGCGGTCCCCCATCTGGCGTTCTCTTAATGATTTGCGCCTCCCCAAGATGATTCGGGGGGTCCAGGGACCCCCTCTGAGATCGAGCCACTACCGCTCGCCACTCCCCCCGGGACCTCTCCAGGCACCCCCCCCGGCGGGAACGAGGACGAGCGAGGACGGAGACGGGAGCGAGCACGCGACGCAAAGGGGTCAGCGGGAGGCAGAGTATAACGAGAACTAGGGAGAAGAAAGAGGACCGGAAGAATCGAGGAGGGAGGAGGCCACAGAGCCGCGAAGATCACCGAATCCGGAGCCCCTCGGATCGGCGGCACTGGCCGGAGGCCATTACAATAGACACCAATCTCAGGATTCCTTTTTCCCCAAGCGCCCCGCGTTCCTCTCCTGTCCTCTCATCCTCCTCCCCCTCCTTCTCTCTGGCTCCTCCAGGGTAGCGGCATGCGACCGCAGCCACTGGCGCCTTCGGTGAAACTACCAACGGCCACGAAACGTGTGAGGGATGCGCCAAAGTGAGAGGGGTGGCACCATGCGAACGCAGCCACTGGGTCCGTATGTGCAGCTCGCACTGGGGACACGAAACGTGTGAGGGGTGTGCCAAAGTGAAGGGGGTAGCGGCATGCGAACGCAGACAACAAGGCCTTCGGTGGAGTTCCCTGGGGTGTGCCCAATTGGGGGGGGGGGGCGGCATGCGAACGCAGCCGCTGGGGCCTGAGGTGTAGCTCCTTATGGGGCCACGAAACACGTGAGGGGTATGCCAAAACCGGGGGGGACCGGCATGCGAACGCAGCCAATGGCGCCTTCGGTGGAGCTCCCCATGGGGCCACGAAACGTGTGGAAGGTGCGCCAAAGTGAGGGGGGTGGCGGCAGGCGAACGCAGCCACTGAGGCCTTCGGTGGATCTCCCTATGGAGGGCACGAAACGTGCGAGGGGTGTTCCAAAATGAGGGGCCTTCGGTGGAGCTACCTATGGGGAAGCGCGAAACGGGTGTGCCAAAGTGAGGGGCGTTCCGGCATGCGATCGTGGCCACTGAGGCATGAGGTGGAGCTCCATATGGGGGCACGAAACGCGCGAGGGTGTGCCAAAGTGAGGAGGGGGCAGCATGCGAAGGCAGCCACTGGCGCCTTAGGTGTAGCCCCTATGGGGCCACCAAACGCGTGAAGAGCGTGCCAGAGCAAGGGGGGTGTGGCATGCGAACGCAGACACTGAGGCTTCAGGTGGAGCTCCGCATGGAGCCACGAATGTTGTGAGGGGTCTGCCAAGGTGAGGGGGGGCGGCATGCAAACGCAGCCACTGGGGCCTCACGTGGATCCCCATATGGGGCCACCACACGTGCGAGGGGATGTGCCGAAGCAGGCACCGGAAAGGGAAGAGAAAATGACGGCGATGATGATGTTTCTGCTGATGATGATGATGAAGACGATAACGATGATGGCAATGAGAATGAAGATGAGGATGACGATGACGATGAAGATGAAGATGATGATGCAGATGTAGAGGAAGATGAAGGTGCAGATGTATCAGATGCAGATGAAGATGACGATGCAGATGTAGATAGATAGGAGTATGTAGATGTAGATATAGATATAGATGTAGATGTAGATGTAGAGGTAGATGTAGATGTAGATGTAGATGTAGATGTAGATGTAGATGTAGATGTAGATGTAGATGTAGATGTAGATGTAGATGTAGATGTAGATGTAGATGTAGATGTAGATGTAGATGTTAGATGTAGATGTAGATGATGTAGATGTAGATGTAGATGTAGATGTAGGATGTAGATGTAGATGTAGATGTGATGTTAGAGTATATGTAGATGTAGATGTAGATGTAGATGTAGATTATAGATGTAGTGTAGATGTAATGTAGATGCAGATAGTATGTATGTAGATGTAGATGTAGATGTAGATGTAGATGTAGATGTAGATGTAGATGTAGATGTAGATGTAGATGTAGATGTAGATGTAGATGTAGATGTAGATGTAGATGTAGATGTAGATGTAGATGTAGATGTAGATGTAGATGTAGATGTAGATATATATGTAGATGTAGATGTCGATGTAGATGTAGATGTAGATGTAGATGTAGATGTCGATGTAGATGTAGATGTAGATGTAGATGTAGATGTAGATGTAGATGTAGATGTAGATGTAGATGTAGATGTAGATGTAGATGTAGATGTAGATGTAGATGTATGTAGATGTAGATGTAGATGTAGATGTAGATGTAGATGTAGATGTAGATGTAGGTGTATTATATGTATATGTAGATGTAGATGTAGATGTAGATGTAGATGTAGATGTAGATGTAGATGTACATGTACATGTACATGTACATGTAGATGTAGATGTACATGTACATGT
>CAUYUJ010009268.1:0-35312 GCA_963575745.1 Prorocentrum cordatum
AGCAACTTTTTTCGAACTTCTGCAACAACGGTTGCGCACCTGCCAGGGCCATCATCCCTGTCAAATAATACCATGCGGGACACATTCGTTTTTTCTTCGCGCGCGCACGCCGTCGTCGTCGGCCGCGGGGCGGCCCTGAATAGTAGCCACGGTCGTCCGCATGCCACGAATTGAAGTGTCCGAACGTCATAGGGCGGGAAGCTGGGTGTGGGTGGTGGCGACGAGTCGTTTGGAAATTTGGTAGAGCTTGAACCGGCCCCCCCACAAAGTGGGGGTATTGCCCGCCTCCCATGAAAACCCTGGCACTGGTGAGAACGGAGTGTCCCCACGTGCTAGTAATTGTTGTTGTTGTTGTTGTTGTTTACGGGCGCAGCCCGTAATTTGATTCTCGCGAGGTAGACACTGACAGACTGAACTGAACCACCAGGCCGTTAGATGGCAGTTTTATTTCCGCGGGTGAGGATATTTCGGGTGGCAGTTTTAAGCCAGCTGGTGAGCATTTTTCGGTGGCAGTTTTAAGCCAGCGGGTGAGAGGATATTTCGGTGGCAGTTTTAAGCGCCAGCGGGTGAGGATGTTTCGGTGGCAGTTTTAAGCCAGCGGGTGAGGATATCTCGGGTGAGGAAATTTCGGTGGCCTAGTTTTACGCAGCGGGGTGTGTGTGAGGATTTTCGGGTGGGCATGTTTAAGCCAGCGCGGTTGTGGATATCTCGCGTGGCGGTGGCAGTTTTTAAACAGCGGGTGGTGAAGATATTTTCGGTTGAGGATATTTCGGGTGGCTGTTTTAAGCCAGCGGGTGAGGATATTTCGGGTGGCAGGTTTAAGCCAGCGGGTGAGGATATCTCGGGTGGCAGTTTTAAGCCAGCGGGTGAGGATATCTCGGGTGGCAGTTTTAAGCCAGCGGGTGAGAATCTTTGGGTGGCAGTTTTAAGCCAGCGGGTGAGGATATTTGGGTGGCAGTTTTAAGCCAGCGGGTGAGGATATTTCGGTGGCAGTCTTAAGCCAGCGGGTGAGGATATCGCGGGTGGCAGTTTTAAGCCAGCGGGTGAGATGTTTCGGTGTCAGTTTTTAAGCCAGCGGGTGAGGAAATCTCGGAGGAGAATATTTCGGTGGAGTTTTACGCCAGCGGGGTGGAGGGATATTTCGGGTGGCAGTTTTACGCCAGGGTTTGAGGATATCTCGCGTTGGCAGTTTTAGCCAGGCGAGTGAAGATATTCGGGTGAGGATATTTCGGGTGGCAGTTTTAAGCCAGCGGGTGAGGATATTTCGCGTGGCAGTTTTAAGCCAGCGGGTGAGGATATCTCGGGTGGCAGTTTTAAGCCAGCGGGTGAGGATATTTCGGGGTGGCAGTTTTAAGCCTGCGGGTGAGGATATTTCGGTGGAAGTTTTAAGCCAGCGGGTGAGGATATCTCGGGTGAGGATATTTTGGTGGCAGTTTAAAGCCAACGGGTGAGGATATTTCGGGTGGCAGTTTTAAGCCAGCGGGTGAGGATATTTCGCGTGGCAGTTTTAAGCCAGCGGGTGAGGATATCTCGGGTGGCAGTTTTTTTACAGCGGGTGCGGGTGTGAGGGATGTTTCGGTGCGTTTTAAGCCCAGCGGGTGAGCATATCTCGGGAGAGGATATTTCGGTGGCAGTTTTACGCCAGCGGGTGAGGATATTTCGCGTGGCAGTTTTACGCCAGCGGGTGAGGATATCTCGCGTGGCAGTTTTAAGCAAGCGGGTGAAGATATTTCGGATGAGGATATTTCGGGTGGCAGTTTTATGCCAGCGGGTGAGGATATCTCGGGTGGCAGGTTTTAAGCCAGCGGGTGAGGATATCTCGGGTGGCAGTTTTAAGCCAGCGGGTGATGATATCTCGGGTGGAGTTTTAAGCCAGCGGGGTGCGGATATTTCGGTTGAAGTTTTAAGCAGCGGGTGAGCATATCTCGGGTGAGGATATTTCGGTGGCATTTTCTAACGCCAGCGGGTGAGGATTATTCGCGTGGCAGTTTTCGCCAGCGGGTGAGGATATCTCGCGTGGCAGTTTTTTAAGCAATGCGGGTGAAGATTTATTTTCGGATGAGGATATTTCGGGTGGCAGTTTTTATCCAGCGGGGCGGATATTTCGGGTGGCAGTTTTAAGCCAGCGGGTGAGGATATCTCGGGTGGCAGTTTTAAGCCACCGGGTGAGGATATCTCGGGTGGCAGTTTTAAGCGCCAGCGGGTGAGGATATTTCGGTGGCAGTTTTAAGCCAGCGGGTGAGGATATCTCGGGTGAGGATATTTCGGGTGGCAGGTTTAGCCAACGGTGGAGGATATTTCGGGTGGCAGTTTTAAGCCAGCGGGGGTGAGGATAATTCGCGTGGCAGTTTTAGCCTGCGGGTGAGGATATCTCGGGTGGCAGTTTTAAGCCACGCTGTGAGGATATTCGCGTGCATTTTAAGCCAGCCGGGGTGAGGATATTTCGGTGCAGTTTTAAGCAGCGGGTGAGGATATCTCGGGTGGCAGTTTTAGGCCAGGCGGGGTTAGTATAATTCTCGGGTGAGGATATTTCGGTGGGGGACAGTTTTAAGCAGGCGGGATGAGGAATATTTCGGGTGCAGTTGTAAGGCCACGATGCACAAGTCCCAGGGCATGACAATTCCTTGTGTTGCTGCAAACTTGGGCGACACGGAAATGCATCTGGGCGGTACGTTTACCGTCTTGTCTCGGGTGCCTGCCTTGACTGGCCTTGCTTTGGAGCGTGGCTTGAATTTCGACCGGTTGGCCAAGATCAACCAGAGCCGGTCTTTGTTGGCACGGAAAGAGTACGAAGCTGCGAAGTGGCCACCGCTCGAAGCCAATGCGCTTCGACATTTTCAGTCGGTCCTTGCAGAGCTGTTGCTGAGACGGGGGTCTCCCGAAGCAGCTGTGCTGGACACGATCGGCGGCTTGGCCGAAACAGCAGCTGAGCAATTGTCACTGCCTGACTTCACTGCGGAACTGTGAGCACTTTCCAGGGTGGAAACGCTGCGCAATCATCGTGGCGGCGACGGCCGGTGCCATTTCTACCATTATTTCTACCGGGAGAGTGCGGAAGGGCTCTCGCACGGGGGCGGCTTGTGCAGTTCGAGCAGAGATGGCACCCACGACGAAGAGGAGGGGGCAGGAGCAGGAGGAGGAGGAGGAGGAGCAGGATGATGATGATGATGATGATGATGATGATGATGACGATGATCATGATGATGATGCTGAGGGGGACGATGATGATGATGCTCATGGTGATGATGATGATGATGATGATGATGACGATGATGATGATGCTGATGATGATGATGATGATGATGATGATGAGGATGATGACGATGAGGATGATGACGATGAGGATTATGACGGCGGGGATGAGGCGATGGAAGGAGGACGAGGGAGGAGGAGGGGTGGAAGGAGGGCACGGAGATCGTGGAAAGGGTGCTCGCAAGGAGAGTGGCAGGGGGAAGAGGAAGGCGCTGGACGAGGAGGCCGACGAGGAGGAAGGAGGCGGAGGACAAGGCAAGAGGCGGCGGGAGGAGGATTTCATTGAAAATGGACGACGGGGGGGGGGAGATCAGCTCGAGGGCGGAGGACGCGGACGGGATGAGGAGGCGGCAGAAGGGAGGAGGAGGTGGAAGTGGAGGAGCCGTAGGAGGAGGAGGAGGAGGTGGAAGAGGAGGAGGAGGAGGAGGAAGAGGAGGGAGGAACCGAGAAGAGCTCTGTGCTCGGCGCGGGCATCCAGCCGCCACGCGATGCATCATCTGCATGGTCGGCCCAGCCGACGGCTACGCCTCCAGCGAGGTGCTGCGCCCGTATATATGCTCGCCCCTTGGCGTGGGGCTGGCGGGGGGCCAAGGGGCGAGCTGTCCGGTGATTGTTGTTGTTGTTGTTGTTGTTGTTGTTGTTGTTGTTGTTGTTGTTGTTGTTGTTGTTGTTTGTTGTCGTCGTCCCCCCCGCGACCAACCCGCGACCCACCCCGCGACCCACCCGCGACCCACCCCGCGACCCACCCCGCGACCCACCCCGCCACCGACCCGCGACCCACCCGCGACCCACCCGCGACCCACCCCGCGACCCACCCGCGACCCACCCGCGACCCACCCCGCGACCCAACCGCGACCCACCCACGACCCACCCGCGACCAACTTGCGACCCACCCGCAACCCATCCCGCGACCCACCCGTGACCCACCCGCGACCCACCCGCGACCAATCCACATTGGTTTGAAGAAAAAAATGGCGCCTGCGGCGGGCTCATTGTATGATCTGTGAAACGTTGGCGCCTGCGGCGGGCTTCTCCAGAGTCTCGCAGACTGCCGACGTCCCCACGGCCCCCTCACTCTTATCCGCATCTGCGGGGTGCTACGTATACGTTCCTGGGAGTCGGCGATGAAGTGTGCCTGTGTTTGGGTTTTTCCCCTCCTGGAGCATGAGCAGCTTCGCCGAGGGCGCCATGGAGGTAAATAACCCCAAAACGAGGAACATGCCCAGGCGGAAGACCCAGACGTGAAGAACGCACGATCATTCCTGCAGCTCCACGTCTGGTCTTACCACAGCACCCATGCCAGCTCAGCGACAATCGACAACGTGTCCTACGCGAGATGACGTAGCCACCTCCTCCTCCTCCTCCTCCACGACATGAAGCTGGTCGCACGCAAGAAGACGTACACCCTGCGAAATGCATGGGTTAAGAAATTCATAGTCCCAGAACTTGAAGAAAAGCCCAAAGTTTCTATCCAAATCTTAGGATTTACATGGAAACGTTAAGAATCACCGGACAGCTCGCCCCTTGGCCCCCCGCCAGCCCCACGCCAAGGGGCGAGCATATATACGGGCGCAGCACCTCGCTGGAGGCGTAGCCGTCGGCTGGGCCGACCATGCAGATGATGCATCGCGTGGCGGCTGGATGCCCGCGCCGAGCACAGAGCTCTTCTCGGTTCCTCCCTCCTCTTCCTCCTCCTCCTCCTCTTCCACCTCCTCCTCCTCCTCCTACGACTCCTCCACTTCCACCTCCTCCCTTCTGCCGCCTCCTCATCCCGTCCGCGTCCTCCGCCCTCGAGCTGATCTCCCCCCCCCCGTCGTCCATTTTCAATGAAATCCTCCTCCCGCCGCCTCTTGCCTTGTCCTCCGCCTCCTTCCTCCTCGTCGGCCTCCTCGTCCAGCGCCTTCCTCTTCCCCTTGCCACTCTCCTTGCGAGCACCCTTTCCACGATCTCCGTGCCCTCCTTCCACCCCTCCTCCTCCCTCGTCCTCCTTCCATCGCCTCATCCCCGCCGTCATAATCCTCATCGTCTTCATCCTCATCCTCATCCTCATCCTCATCCTCATCCTCATCATCATCATCATCATCATCATCATCATCATCATCATCATCATCGTCCTCCTCAGCATCAGCACCATGATCATCATGATCATCATCATCATCATCATCATCATCATCATCATCATCATCATCCTGCTCCTCCTCCTCCTCCTCCTGCTCCTGCCCCCTCCTCTTCGTCGTGGGTGCCATCTCTGCTCAAACTGCACAAGCCGCCCCCGTGCGAGAGCCCTTCCGCACTCTCCCGGTAGAAATTATGGTAGAAATGGCACCGGCCGTCGCCGCCACGATGATTGCGCAGCGTTTCCACCCTAGAAAGTGCTCACAGTTCCGCAGTGAAGTCAGGCAGTGACAATTGCTCAGCTGCTGTTTCGGCCAAGCCGCCGATCGTGTCCAGCACAGCTGCTTCGGGAGACCCCCGTTTCAGCAACAGCTCTGCAAGGACCGACTGAAAATGTCGAAGCGCATTGGCTTCGAGCGGTGGCCATTTCGCAGCTTCGTATTCTTTCCGTGCCAACAAAGACCGGCTCTGGTTGATCTTGGCCAACCGGTCGAAATTCAAGCCACGTTCCAAAGCAAGACCAGTCAAGGCAGGCACCCGAGACAAGACGGTAAACGTACCGCCCAGATGCATTTCCGTGTCGCCCAAGTTTGCAGCAACACAAGGAATTGTCATGCCCTGGGACTTGTGCATCGTGGCTTAAAACTGCCACCCGAAATATCCTCACCCGCTGGCTTAAAACTGCCACCGAAATATCCTCACCCGAGATATACTCACCCGCTGGCCTAAAACTGCCACCCGAGATATCCTCACCCGCTGGCTTAAAACTGCCACCGAAATATCCTCACCCGCTGGCTTAAAACTGCCACCGAAATATCCTCACCCGCTGGCTTAAAACTGCCACCCGAGATATCCTCACCCGCTGGCTTAAAACTGCCACGCGAAATATCCTCACCCGCTGGCTTAAAACTGGCCACCCGAGATATCCTCACCCGCTTAAAACTGCCACCCGAGATATCCTCACCCGCTGGCTTAAAACTGCCACCCGAAATATCCTCACCCGCTGGCTTAAAACTGCCACCCAAATACTCCACCCGAAATATCCTCACCCGCTGGCTTAAAACTGCCACCCGAGATATCCTCACCCGCTGGCTTAAAACTGCCACCCGAGATATCCTCACCCGCTGGCTTAAACCTGCCACCCGAGATATCCTCACCCGCTGGCATAAAACTGCCACCCGAAATATCCTCATCCGAAATATCTTCACCCGCTGGCTTAAAACTGCCACGCGAGATATCCTCACCCGCTGGCGTAAAACTGCCACGCGGAATATCCTCACCCGCTGGCGTAAAACTGCCACCGAAATATCCTCACCCGAGATATGCTCACCCGCTGGCTTAAAACTTCCACCGAAATATCCTCACCCGCTGGCTTAAAACTGCCACCCGAGATATCCTCACCCGCTGGCTTAAAACTGCCACCCGAGATATCCTCACCCGCTGGCTTAAACCTGCCACCCGAGATATCCTCACCCGCTGGCATAAAACTGCCACCCGAAATATCCTCATCCGAAATATCTTCACCCGCTGGCTTAAAACTGCCACGCGAGATATCCTCACCCGCTGGCGTAAAACTGCCACGCGGAATATCCTCACCCGCTGGCGTAAAACTGCCACCGAAATATCCTCACCCGAGATATGCTCACCCGCTGGCTTAAAACTGCCACCGAAACATCCTCAACCGCTGGCGCTTAAAACTGCCACCCGAAATATCCTCTCACCCGCTGGCTTAAAACTGCCACGCGAAATATCCTCACCCGCTGGCTTAAAACTGCCACCCTAAATATCCTCACCCGTTGGCTTAAAACTGCCACCAAAATATCCTCACCCGAGATATCCTCACCCGCTGGCTTAAAACTTCCACCGAAATATCGAAATATCCTCACCCGAGATATCCTGGCTTAAAACTGCCACCCGAGATATCCTCACCCGCTGGATTAAAACTGCCACCCGAAATATCCTCATCCGAAATATCTTCACCCGCTGGCTTAAAACTGCCACGCGAGATATCCTCACCCGCTGGCTTAAACCTGCCACCCGAAATATCCTCACCCGCTGGCGTAAAACTGCCACCGAAATATCCTCACCCGAGATATCCTCACCCGCTGGCTTAAAACTGCCACCGAAACATCCTCACCCGCTGGCGCTTAAAACTGCCACCGAAATATCCTCACCCGCTGGCTTAAAACTGCCACCGAAATATGCTCACCAGCTGGCTTAAAACTGCCACCCGAAATATCCCCACCCGCTGGCTTAAAACTGCCACCCAAATATTCTCACCCGCTGGCTTAAAACTGCCACCCGAGATATCCTCACCCGCTGGCTTAAAACTGCCACCCGAGATATCCTCACCCGCTGGCTTAAACCTGCCACCCGAGATATCCTCACCCGCTGGATTAAAACTGCCACCCGAAATATCCTCATCCGAAATATCTTCACCCGCTGGCTTAAAACTGCCACGCGAGATATCCTCACCCGCTGGCTTAAACCTGCCACCCGAAATATCCTCACCCGCTGGCGTAAAACTGCCACCGAAATATCCTCACCCGAGATATCCTCACCCGCTGGCTTAAAACTGCCACCGAAACATCCTCACCCGCTGGCGCTTAAAACTGCCACCGAAATATCCTCTCACCCGCTGGCTTAAAACTGCCACCGAAATATGCTCACCAGCTGGCTTAAAACTGCCACCCGAAATATCCTCACCCGCGGAAATAAAACTGCCATCTAACGGCCTGGTGGTTCAGTTCAGTCTGTCAGTGTCTACCTCGCGAGAATCAAATTACGGGCTGCGCCCGTAAATCATCGAGCGTCTGGCCGAAAACTTAGGTTTGCTTACGCATCGCCGAAGGTGTAGCCACCTTCCGCCCTGGCTCGTGCGGGCCGCCCGCGCGGCACGCCACAATCCGAGGCGAGGGCGCTCACGCACGACCTGGCGCGGGCAGCCTGCGCGCCAGCGTCGGCGCACACGACCCCGCTTGCTTGCGCCGCTCAGCTCTGGTACCTGTACCGCTACTCCCGGGAGCGGCCAAGAGGGGGGTGTCCAAGAGGGGGGGGGTGCAAATCATGACCGGCGGCATGTGCGCGGCCCAGCGGGGGGGCCAGGGACGTAATGAAATAAGAAGAGGCGCCCTGAGATCTGGGGAGATATCATGGCCCGCGCCATGAAATCCACCCCCCCCTAGTCATCACCCCCCTCTTTTCCGCTCCCGATACTCCCTGGGCCGATCCCGGGATGCGCCCCGGCCGGAACGGCGGGAAGAGTGCAGCCGTGGCGGCGAGGGACGGGTAGCGGCAGCGGCAGCGGCGTCTCTCGCTCTCCGGCTTCCCGCTCCCTGCTGCGGGTCGGTCCATCGCTCGGGTCCACGGCGGCCGCTCAGGACGATCCGGGTACCCCCGGGGCGGGGCGTTCCAGGCGAGGCAACGCTGTTGGAAAGCGTCCCGAGGCTGGAAAAAAAACACAGAGAGCTCGCATCGAACGGGATGTATGGCGACCCCGATCCAGAGCTTTATGAGACTTTCGACTGGACAACGAATCAATCAAGGCCAAACTCGGGGACATACTATGGAGGGGGGGCGTCCATTCTTGATAGGGGTGCGTCCGAAAAGCCCACTGGGGGATGCGTCGATAGGGGTCCATCCTCACTATGGGTGCCTCAACAAATTCCCCCTCTTTTCTCAACGGCCTGTTCTGTTGGGGGAACCCAGGGATCGGGTAGAGAGCCAGATAGCGCGGACCATGACCCAGACTGAACGCGGAAACGTCGGTGCCGATTTTGGTCATCGCCCATCTTGGTCGCAGTCGATGTGCGGATAATCCTCGCCAAATCGGCGACAGCCTGCATGGACCATCGCAAAGACCGACGTCGACAAGATCCCGCGAGATCTTGGCCGTGGTCACCGCGTGACTTCCCCCCGTACAAGCGGATGTTGGGCGAAACATAAATAAGAAGGAATACTCCCCCTGTAGAGGGACATAAAACAGGGCTAGGATCGGGATAAATCGCTCCAGAGCGTTCCGGAGCGCTCTCAGAGCGCTCCAGAACGCTCTGGAGCGGCCGCGGCGCCCAATACATCCTCCAAACCCGCCGATCCTCAGAGATTTCGAGTTATCCCGATCCGATTTTGTCCCGCTCTTCGCGCCGTTTTAGGACAGGCCCGACTCAATACTTCCCTCGACAGCATCAGCGCCGAGGGCGGCGGCGGCGGGCGGTGCCGCGCGCGCCAGTTTCCTCCCGCCGAGCCGGGGTGTCGGCCAGCGCGGGCTCGCGCGCGCGCGGCCCCTCGCTCTCTCCGGGGATCCTAGCTGGGGGAGGGCGGGGGGGAGGGGGTTTTGGACGCCCGAGGTGGGCACTCCAGATTTCGTCATAAGAGGGAGGGGGTCTCAACCCTCCCAGGCGAGAAGTGTTGGACCCTCCCAGACCATCCATGGAGGGGCGGCCCGTTGCCCAGACCCTCCCGAACCCTCCAAGACAGCTCAAATCAGACCCCCCCCAAATGTGACCCCCCGACTTTATTGTGCATCTGGAGTGCGGAAAAGACGGGCACAGTGCCCGACAGCCGCCGTCGTCCCGAACCAACCGCGGCCGCCGTCGGGCCGCACGCTGTCTCAGATGGGCACCGGCCGCGGCGGCGCGGACGGCGGGTCCTGTTCGAGATGAACAGGAGCTTCTGTTGGGCACTGTTGCGGGCAAAACTTGTGTCCGTATCCACTGCAGCTCGGGGTTTCGGGCTCCCTTCCCCGGAAAACCTAGGAGCACTGGATATGGATAAAAATCAGGCCCCTGCTGGAGGCTCGAATCTTCTCCACATCCAGTGCGCCTCGGCCTCGCGGCGCCCCCCCCACGAAAGTCCAAGACGCCCTGGATGCGGATAGAACTATTGCCCGCACCTGTTCAAGATGAGCAGGACCTTCTGTTGGGCTCTGTACCCATTCTTTCAGTGCCCACTGTTACCAGCCTGGAACATATCCCTATCCCTGAGCTGGGCATCGCCTCCTCGCTATGCCAATCTTAGGGATCCCCTTAGTTTTTCAGGGCGCACCCCTAAGATTGTCACCGCCTCTTGGCGTGTCAATCTTAGGGCTAGGGATAAGTTCGAGACTGGTGACACTTCGATCGTCCCGCGGGGTCGCTCCCCAAAGGGGGGCTGCCCGGCCCCCCCCTCCTACCGCGTCGCTGTGTCTCCGGGCGGGGGGCGTCCTCGCCTGGCTGCGGGCCCCCCGGGGCCCTCGCGCGGACCGAGCCGGCTCGGACGGCATGGCGCGGGCGTGCTGTGGTCTGTGCCCCAGACATCGGGCGTCTCGAAAAGATCGAGACGAAGGTTTTTCGTCATTTTCGGCCTCCCGGGGTCCTCGCTGGGCCTCGGGACCGTCAAAAAACGACTCGGGATGAAAAACCGGTCCCGGGGAAGTGGTCGGGAGGTCGGGGGCCCGTGTCTCGAAAAAATCGAGACGTCGGATGTCTGGGGCTGCGATGCTGCCGTGGCTTCGCGCCGTCGCATCTCGGGGGCCGAGCCATCCGAGCCCAGACATCCGAGGCCTCCATGCTTTCGAGGCACGGGTCCTCGACCTCCCGACCGCTTCCCCGGGACCGGCTTTTCATCCCGCGAGTCGTCTGTTGACGGTCCCGAGGCCCGGTGAGGGCCTCGAGAGGCCGAAAACGACAAAAAACCTCCGTCTCAATTTTTTTTCGAGACGCCCGATGCCTGGGAAGGCAGCCCGGGGCCGTCCGAGGGCCATCCGGCAGGAAGCCAATGGGCACAGCGAGGCCCCTCGCGAGCTGTGTCGTCGGACGCCCGTGGGCCCTCGCGTGAGGAGCTGGGCTGCAGTGAGGATGAGGCCTGGCCCGCGCGGGGCGGCCTCACTCACGCGAGGCGGAGCAAGCCGCAGGAGAGGTTGAAGTCCAGGCGGAAGAAGCCCTGGGGCCGTCTTGAGGTCATTTCGGACGTCGTGGAGCGATCGCTCGGTGATTCGAGGCCCTCTTGGACCGTTTTCGGGGCCTCTCAGGGCCCTTTTGGCCCGTCTTGGGGCGGTCTTGGGCTCGAGCAAGTCATGCGACAAGACGCGGGACCCCCCAGATAAGCGGCGCTAAGCCCTGGGAGCATGGCCCTACTCCGTATGGACTTAGCCTCCCGTATCGGGTGCGACGCTAGACTCGGGTACGTGGGACTCGGGTTGGCCTGACGGGGCCATCATAGAAATGACGAGGCCCAATCTGAAATTTGACGCGAGCTCCCGCTGCAGACATCCAACGGAAACTGGTGCGTCACAATCCAGGACGCGCGCGTCAAAAAACGTCGGCAAACCCGAGTTCCAGCTTAGTCTCGAGTCTTACGTTTTTCCCCATTCAGTAAGAGAGGCCAAGTCCAGACGTAATAAGCCCATACGGAGACCGAGCACTCCGCATGGACCGACCCCGTGTGGACGGAGCATCCTCTGAAAGCCCCCGCCATCCCCGGCCTGCGGCTCAGATGGGGCTCTGAGGGACTGGTCCCGAGGAGGATGGACCCAAGACGGTGTAAACTCAGCCTGGGATTCCGTCCTCTCCCTAGGGCTCCAGCCCTCAGGGCCACATCCCCAGGCCCAAGACCTCCGATGCCTTTGACTTCTTCACTACGGGGTCGCCAGAGCTTCTCAGGCGACAGGTTTTGCGTCCCATCGAATTTGTATGTGACAGTCCTGGGCCCTGGCGAGGGCCCCTGGGGGCCGAGAAGAACGAACAACAACCCGTATTGTTTTATCAAAACGTTGGAGGTAGAGGCCCCAGACAGGCGATGTCCTGGTTTTTCAATCGTTAAGGCGGTCCCCAGAAGTTCTGACCCTCTGCCCCCCAAGACTTAGGTCGGGCGTGTCCTCCTACATTAATAACCCGACAAACATAGAAAAATCGTCCCCAGCCTATTTCTTCACATGTTTGAATATTCCTCCTGTAGAGGGACATGCCCACCCACCTTGCCCCAAGACCGGCTTCTTATCCCGCGTCGGTCTGTGACGCTCCCGGGGCCCGGCGAGGGCTGCCCGAGGCCCGAGAACAGCGAGAAGCCTCCGTCGTGTGCTTGGCGCTCTGTTCCCAGCCTGGCGGCGCGCACACGGAGTTGGGGGGGGGAAGCTTCTTAGAAGGCGAGGCGGGCTTCTCAGAAACCGCTGGCCCTCATCTGTAGACAAGGCCCGCGCCCTCTGAGGAGCGCGGGGGCTTCTGAGAAGCAGTCCCCGGACCTTCCCTCCTCCCCCTGCCCCCCCCCCCCTGCGCGTGGCCGATCCAAGCGTTGGAGGTCAGGGCCGCGCCTTTGAGCCGTCGACCTGAGGGGCAACAATTGGGAGGAGGGGCTGGCATTGGGGGGGGATGCATCGACCTGAAATCGGAATTGCATCGCCGACAGATCGTTGATAGACCCGCAATAGTGTATCCGCACCTTCCTGTGCAGGTTGGGGGCTATCGGGTCCCTATCGGCGATCAATGGGCGAGCAGGGGTCGATGCGTCACCCCCAATGCCTATCCTTCGGTCGGGCATGTCCTCCTACAGGCGAATTTTGGAGGAACAAAAAAACATGCTCAAAAAAAGCCCCCAAGCAGTCCAGAGTAGTCGAAACATCGTCCCCATACTATTTCTTTGACTATTTTTGAATATTCATCCAATGGAGGGCCATGCCCGACTTAACCCTATTTGAGCAGGGACCAACCGTCCCAGCATTCCTATAGTCCTACCACGAAATGCTCGTAGAACCCAGAAGCGTTCCAAAAACAGAACAATGTTCTTCAGAACATAAGCCCGACGTGATAAAACAAGACAGACTCAGCCAGAAATGTTCTAAAAGAACATTTCGTGGAAACCACACGAGGTTCTTAGAACACTGTCTGGCGGGGCTATAGGCGAGCCGGGACGCTTCGCCACTGCTCGACCCTACGCCTATCCCCCCCCCTACCGTTGCCCCCGACGAGCCCTGGAGGCTGCCCCCTTCGGCAGGGCGGAGCGCCTGCGGCGCCCCTCTCCCTGCGGCGCGGGGGCCCGAGAGCTCGAGGCCTCCCAGCTGGGGTCCGAGTATAGATTTAGGTCGGGCGTGTCCCCCTACAGCAAGGGCTCCCAACTTCGCGCTTCGCGCTGCGCGGAGCGCGAAGTGCGAATAGCTTCGCGCTCTCGCGCCGCCTCCCAGGGGAGAAGAGGAGGATGAGGAGGAATCGGAGCCGAACCGCGAAGCGCGAAGCGCGAATAACTTCGCGCCCTCGAGGGCGCTCTTGCTATATGCAGATTTTGAAGAAAAATAAAACATAGTCAAACAATGCTCACACATTGTGAAACATAATAGAAACATCGTCCCCAGACTACATGTTTCCTATCGTGGAACACTCTTCCTGTGGAGGGACATGCCCGACTCAAGTATAGATGGGGTCGGAGGATCGCGCCACATCGCCGATGCATCGGCGACGCATTCGGCGACGCCGGCGTGGAGAAAAGCGGGCCCCGCATCGAGCCGCATCGCCGATGTCTCGGCGATGCGGCGCGATCCCCCGACCCCATCTGCAGTGGGGGCCCGACCACAAGAAACCTTCCACAAGGAACCCAACCCTGAGACCCCAGGATGTCCATCGATGTTTGGTGTGGGAGCGTCGCGCCGTTCGATGGCAAAACCGTCGGAGCCCAAGAAACCATGGGTACCCGAGAGGCAAGCAGGGTGTTTCTTGGCATGGGCCTCCGCTCCATACCCCCGACGTCATGACTTTTTCGTGGCGTCGACCCCCGACGGTCTCGACCCATTCCCCATGACAGAGTTTTCATCCCGAGTCGTCTTTTGACGGCCCCGCGGCCCAGTTAGGTGAACAACCTCCCGTGGTGTTTTTTTTTCACAGCGCGAGGGGGTCTGGGACTCTGCTCGGACCCCAGCTGGGAGGCCTCGAGGGAACGCCGCCCGCTGGCGGTGCGCAAAAGGGGGTGGAGGGAAGGGGGAAGGCTTCTTGGAAGGAGGCTGCTTCTCAGAAGGCGCCGGCCCGACATCTATAGATAAGGCCCGCGCCTTCTAAGAAGCAGGGGTGCTTCTACCCAGAGATCCGACGTCGTGATTTTTTCCATACGGGGTCCCCAGAAGTCCCGACCCATTCCCCAGGACCGGTTTTTAATCCTGAGTCGCTTTTTGACGGTCCCAGGGCCCGGCGAAGGCCCCGAGAGGCGAAAAACCGCGAAGCACCTCCGCCTCGATTTTTCAATACGTTGGCTCTCTGGGTAAGAAGCCCTCCCCCCTCCCCCCGCCCCCCTCTGCGCGTGGCGGAGCCCGCCCGCTGCTCTCAGAGGGTGCGGTGGTGGTGCTGCCGCGCCGAGGCGGCGTCGGCCTCCGCGGTGCCCTGCGGAGGTCGCCGGCGGCGGGCCGACCGCCGCCGCCGCCGCCGCCGTCGGCCGGGCGGCGTCCAAGCCATCGGCCGGCGCTCTCGTCGCCGCCAGCGTCGCCTGGTCGTTGTGTTAGGTCGGGCATGTCTCAAGGGGCCCAAGGACACGCAAACAAATGCACACAAATAAAATGATCCACCACATTTTCCCATAGTTTCTGGGTTATTGTCTTCCCCCCCACTGCCCATATTTTCCTATATTTTCCTGGGAGTCGAAGATTCATTGTGTCTGTGTTTTTTTTCCCTCCTGAATGTCCTCCTCCAGGCGGGCTCCGGACAACAATGACGAGTAGTCAGACACATTAGCAGAAGACTGGCCCAAGAATGAGCCAAGATCGGCAGCTGATCAGTTTTAGCCATTCTGGAAGATTCCGCCTGTAGAAGGACATGCCCGACTCAATCGCTGTGGTCTTCGTCGCCGTCGCCGCCGCCGCCGTGGGCGTGGCCGTCGCCAGCCGAGGTCGCCGGGCGGCGGGTCGGCGCCTCCGCCGGCCCCGGTATCCTGTAGAGGCCTCCCAGGTGGGGTCCGATCGGAGGTTCGCGCCGCATCGTCGATGATCCTCCGACTCCAGCTGATCGGACCCCGTCCGGAAAGCCTCAAGATCTGGAATTCCGAAAAAAATTGGACTGGCCGGTCTTGGTCAATTTTCGGCCTCCGGGGCCCCGCAACGGGCTCTGGGACCGTCAAAGAACGACTCAGCTCCTAAAGGCGATTTTTGTATATGAGATACTCCAAACATGTTTTGCGTTGATTAAACATGCGCGGTTAACAATACTTGAGGAATACTCGAAACACACTTCGGAAAAAAACGCGATCCATGCTGGAGGATCACCTTGTTTCCGCGATGCCCCCCCCCCGCGTGTTTCGGCGCGCGTGAAATACACAGCGCCCTGCGCGCCAGACGTCTTTTCAACGCCGCGTAAACTGTGGTCGCGCTTCTGTCTCTACAAGAGAAACTCGATGCACATTCAATAGTTTCGCGCTCGCCCGAGAGCGAACCGACCCTGCTGCGCACTCAGCTGGTTCTGCGCGGGTCGTTGCCACTGAGCCCACCTCGACCGCGATCGGCAGACGCGGCATGCGCCCTGAGGGCGCGCGAGAGGACCCCAACGCGCGAAAATGGCAAACGAGAAGCGCCGCAAAATAAAGATAAAGGTCCCCGGGGGACTGGCGGAACGCCACAAACGCGTCATTTGATCGATCGGTCGATCGATCAATCTTCCGATCGGCCGATCGACCGGCCCGTCCTCATCCCCCCCGTCCCAATTTACGAATGCTTGTCAATAAAGACGAATGCTGGTGCGCGGCAAAACTAAATCCCAAAATTGATGCCAAAGTCTTGGCCGTTTTCTGTCTGCAAGCTGCGTGACGCGCGCAGGACGCATCACATGTTCGGTGCGCGCGCGCGTTGAGAGCCAGTCCCCCAGCGGGAAGGGCGCGCAAAATGAGGCCGCGACGCGTCCGCGGCGCGGAACGACACACGCCACGCGCGTCCACGGCACATTGTTCAGCCCGCGAGGGCACGGCATCAGCAGCGCGCGTCGCGCATTTGGCAGCCCTGACGCAAAGCGTCTGAACCGCTAGCGGGCCCACTGCATCATATACCGCAGCGGCGCGATTGCCGGCGAAGGGGGGCAGGAAAGGGCGTCGCCGCGAGATTTTCGCGCTCTCGAGGAAAAGCCACGGGGCCCACCTCAAGGCAATACTGTAATATCCAGAAAACACGAAGGCATCTTCTGGAAGACTTGGAACCGTCGATCAACAGTGGTAACGCCCAACATCCAGGGGTGTTTTGATGCCGCGCAACTGGTAGGTGAATGTCTTATGCGGCACATTGAAATCTCAGTGGTCGCCGCGGGGGCATCTCTGGAGCATTTAGATATTCCGCAAATGGCAGGGGAGTGTCTTGGATAATTATAAAAAACCGCGATGGGCACTGGCATACCTGTGGAATATCTCAAGAATTCGCACATAGCACTGGCATAACCTTGAAATATATTGAAATTTCGCAGATGGCACTGGAGCATTCTCCGAGCATTTTGAAATGGATCAGATGGCACTGGGGTATCTTCGGATATTTTGAAAACTCGCATATGGCGCTGGAACATTTTTAGGAAAGGTTTCAAATAGCTCTTCAGCGCGAGAAATCTGCGGAGCATTTTCGGAGTATGTTCGAATATGGGAAAACTAAAAGGGGCATCTTGTGAGTATCTGACATCTGCGGGATGCATCGTTGAAGTATGTTGCGCGTGCGCGTCGTGCTTGAAATCCCCCAGTAGGGGTGTTTTGCGCTGTCGGCGAGCGCGCGACATCCTGTGCTGGAGTAGTTCGTTAACTCTCGGAGCGCGTCGGACACTCGCTCCGGACATCCGGCGCGCGACTGATGCGCTGGCGACGATGCCTGTCTGCACTCTGCTACGTACGCACTGGGCCCACCGATCTGCGCACGTACGTATATAGACGTGCGCGCGTACGCAAGTAGGCACATTGGTCTGCTTTGGCTGAGTGCGCCCTATACTCGGCTCCGCGCGATCCGCGCGACCACCTTACCGATCCAGTAGACAGAGATAAATACTGCTGCGCTTGTATACATACATATATATACATATATATATATGCAAAAGTGTGCACGTAGCCCTCATCGAACTCTGCCCCATCACGCCCCTAATTGCACCCACGCCGAATCGACCCCACTACAGCGGCACATGCAAGCCTCCTCTCCTCTTTTAACCAAAAACCAGTGGTTGTGTATATGACATGTCTACGCCGACTCCAATTCTGCCCTACTCGGAACTGGCTATAACCTTAGCTTGCGCCCAATTGCAGTCAACGTGACTCACGGGCAACCTCCAGTCCACTCCTACCGTCCTCCATATCAACTCCTACTCCACTCATATATACTCGATGATGACATCATCAGGGTTACGCCTTGTCCAGCCAGGATTGCCCTTCGCTCAATCTGCCCAGCGCGATTGCCGAAAGAAGGCCAGTGGCCGAACGCGGGAAGCGCCGGGTTATGCGCGCCGCCTCTACTGAGAGGGAGTAGAGCGGGGAAGATGCACAAGCATGGCGCGCAGGAGCGAGGAGGCGAAAAGGGGGAAAACTGGGGTTTTGCAGCGAGAATTTGAACGCCAGCGGCCAGCAAGACTGATTTGGCGGACTTTGTGGACGCGCGTAGCACATGGAAGAAGAAGCAGGGATCCAAATCTGCAGGGCCACTGTCGGCTGCCCAAAAGGCACCCTTCGAATTGTCCGCGCCGCGAGCAAATCCAATCGCAGCGACGCGCCACCCAGTACAGGATGGCAGCGCGCGGTCGACCCTCATTGTCCACGTTGCACAAACCACATCGCCATAGACACGCGCCTTTGCTAAAACGCGATAGCGATCGCTGCCGCCACCAAATGCGGCAAAACAGATAATGGTGGCGCCGCGCGGCGCATCGCTTGTTCCAACCGGATGCATCGTACGGTCGCCTAGCCAATATCCAGAAAAATGCTTCCAGAGCATTTGTGGAATATTTTTAACATCGCATGACAAATCGCCACTGGACTACTTTCCCACTGCGCTTCAATACTCAGCCTGTGGAGGGAGATGCCCGCCTTAACCCTAAGAGAAATGGTCCAGACCTGCGCGCGTCCACGCATGGAAAAAAATAGAGCCGGATGTCGCCGACGAGGACGACGACGACGACGACGACGAGGACGACGAGCGCCAGGCCGTGCTTCTCCGAGGGCGCGGCCGCGAGGCCGGCCTGCCTGCCCCCCGGGGGGCAGGGCCTGCCCCCCGGGGCGGGCACGGCGGGCCTCGCCCGCATCGCCGAGATGAGGCCCGCCGCTCGGCCGGGGCACCTCTCCAGACATCGGGCGTCTCGAACAAATCGAGACGGAGGTTTTTCGTCGTTTTCGGCCTCTCGGGGCGCTCGCCGGGCCTCGGCACCGTCAAAGAAAGACTCGGGGCGAAAAACCGGCCCCGGGGAAGTGGTCGGGAGGTCGGGGGCCCACGTCTCGAAAAAATCGAGACGTGCGATGTCTGGGTCTATACCTCCCCCCTCGTCGCCGACAGAAGGCCCGCCGCTCGGCCGGGGCACCTGCTCCTCCACCTCCTCCTCCTCCTCCTCCCTCCTCCTCCTCCCTCTTCCTCCTCCTCCTCCTCCCCTCCTCCTCCTCCTCCTCACTCCTCACCTCACTCCTCACTCCTCACTCCACTCCTCTCCTCCTCCTCTTCCTCCTCCCTCCTCCTCCTCCTCCTCCTCCTCCCTCCCCCCCCCCCCCGTCGCCGCGGTCTTCCGCGCCGCCGCCGCCGAGGGCGCGGCCGCCGCCGCCGAGCGGCCACGTGCACGGCCCGCGGGGTGGCCCCGCGCGCGGAGCGCCCGCGGCAGCCCCCGGGGCGGTGCTCGTCGTCTGGCCAGGCGTCACCCAAGGGGGCCCAAGGACACACGAAGAAGTACATGGGAATCCCACGATGTCTTTATATGTATATATACATTAATATACACATTTATATATGTAATATATACATATATATACATGTAAATGTATATATACATATACATGTATATATCTATATATATAGATATGAATATACATATATATATATACATATAAATATATATATATATATATATATATATATATATATCCCATGTTTCCTGGAACGTGGTCTTCCCACCCACCTCCGACAGTGTCCCGTGTTTCGCCCGGGGAGATCGGCGATGAATTGTGCCTGTGTTCTTGTCCCGCCCTTGAAGCAGAGCACGCTCGTGGTGTCCTCCAGAAGCAGAACTCAGAGGCCTCCTAGATGGGGTCGGAGCAGACTTAGGTCGGGCATGTCCTCCCACAGGCGTTTTTTGGACGAAAAAACAAGTTGTCAAAAAATGATCAAGAATGCTCAAACATAGTCAAACAGAAATTGGTCCCAGACTATTGTTAGACTATTTTTGAACACTCCTCCTGTAGAGAGACATGTCCGACTTCTGAGTAGATCGGGTCGGAGGATCGCGCCACATCGCCGTTACATCGGCGATTCATCGGCGACGTGTCGGCGATGCACCGGCGATGCATCGGTGACGTCGGCGATGCATCGGCGAAGTCGACGTGAAGCAAATCGGGCTCCACATCGAACCGCATCGCCGATGCATCGGCGATACGGCGCGGTCCTCCGACCCCATCTGCTCCGACCCCATCTAGGAGGCCTAAAGAAATCCCAGACATCGGGCGTCTCGAAACAAACTCGAGGCTGAGGTTTTTCGTCGTTTTCGGCCTCCCGGGGCCCTCACCGGGCCTCGGGACAGTCAAAAAACGACTCGGGGCGAAAAAACAGCCCCGAGGAAGTGGTCGGGAGGTCGGGGTCCCGCGTCTCGAAAAAATCGGAACCTCGGATGTCTGGGATCAAAACCATCCTCTTCATGAAGTCCCCACCGTTCCGTGTGCAGGACTGCCGTAAGCCGCGCCACGTCGTCAGTGTGCCGTCGTCCAGTGCTGTGCGCTGTGCCGCTTCGCTGCGACCCACCTAGGAATTGGAGCCTTTAGGAAAGCAACATCAGTAGGAGCGGTAAACGCTGCTATGCTATGCTCTGCCCTGCTCTGCTATGCTGTGCTATGCTATGCTATGCTATGCTATGCTATGCTGCGCAATGCTATGCTGGGCTAGGCTATGCTATGCTGCGCTATGACATGCTGCGCTATGCTGCGCTATGCTATGCTATGCTATGCTATGCTATGCTATGCTATGCTTTTGCTTTGCCTTCGCTTTTGCCTTTGCGTTTGCTTTTGCTTGGCACCCAGGGAGCGCAACTGGGGGATCCGCGCGTTTGCTTTTACCTTTGCTGTTGCTTTTGCTTGGCCCCCAGGGGACCGGGGGAACCGCTCGGGGCGCGTTCCACTGTCCGGCTCCTTTAAGCTAAGAAAGTAAGAACCCTTCTAGGCAGAGCCTAGGTAGGGAAAAACACGCACGAAATGTCAAGCATGGTCCAAACATCGTCCCCAGACTATTTTTGGGGGGCGATTTTGCAAAAAGCAGTCCTCCTGCAGAGGGACAGGCCCCACTTCGCTGTAGGGGTGGGGTGGGCCTGCCCAGAGAAGGGGGGGGGAGCAGCGAGACGACGTCGACGATGCCCCGCCGACCTCGGAGATGGCCACTCGACCACTGGGCCACAGGTCACTGGAGCTAGGTCGCGCGGGTCCTCCTGCAGGCGGAATTGGGACGGGAATCTAAAAGATAGCCCATACAGGTTCTCAAACATGGCAAAAACAATATCAGACATCGTCCCCTGACTGTTTTGTGGACTATTTCTGACTGCTCCTCCTGGGGGTGGGGCTGGGCCTGCCCAGAGGTGGGGGAAGCAGCGAGACGACATCGACGATGCCCCGCCGATCTCGGAGATGGCCACTCGACCACAGGACCACAGAGGTCCCGGGAGGCGTGGGCCGCGAGGCTCTGGTTATGTCGGACGTGTCCCCCTACAGGTGGACCTTCGACGAAAAATAAAAAAATACTTAGAAAATACCTCAAGAAGGTCAACAAATACTCAAAAAATAGTCCCCGACTATTTTGGGACAATTTTTTGTTATACTTGTTGTACTTTTAAAAAAAAAAAAAAAAAAAAAAAAAAAAAAAAAAAAAAAAAAAAAAAAAAAAAAAAAAAAAAAAAATCGTCGAAAATCCCCCTGGAGGGGGACAGGCCCGACCCAAGGCTCTGGGGCGAAGAGCATGGGCGACTGGGGGGGGGGGGGGGGGGGGGCGACGCGCTCCCCCCCCTTCGCTGCCTGAGGCGATTGCCTGCCCCAACGCAAGAGGAGGAGGAGGAGGAGGAGGAGGAGGAGGAGGAGTAGGAGGAGGACGAGAGGAGGAGGAGGAGGAGGAGGCTCGAGGAGGAGGAGGAGGAGGAGAGGAGGAGGAGGAGGAGGAGGAGGAGGAGGAGGAGGAGGAGGAGGAGGAGGAGGAGGAGGAGGAGGAGGAGGAGGAGGAGGAGGAGGGAGGAGAGGAGGAGAAGAAGGAGGAGAGGAGGAGGAGGAGGCTCGAGGAGGAGGAGGAGGCTCGAGGAGGAGGAGGGGAGGAGGAGGAGGAGGAGGAGGAGGAGGAGGAGGAGGAGGAGGAGGAGGCTCGAGGAGGAGGAAGAGGAGGAGGAGGGGGAGGAGGAGCAGGAGGAGGAGCAGGAGGAGGAGGAGGAGAATAGGGGGAAGACAAACCTACCTCGCTTTTGACCACCCTCGCTTCCAAGCGATACCAAACGATGCCAAATTGCAGCCTGTACTGGTCAGGCCGCTTGACGAGGAGGCGCGTGGTATGGCTTGGTTTTGCCTGGAAGCGAAAGCGGGGTAGATAATTCACGCTCTGAGAGAAGGAGGAGGAGGGGCCGCCCCGCCCCCCTTGCGAGTGGCGCACCAAATGCTCCGCGCATCCGCGCCCCCGCGGTCCGGGCTGCCGGGGCGCGGCCGCACGGATGTATCTGCGCTCCGCAGGGGGCAACCCGCGCACGAGAGCGCCCCCGATTGCCCGGGAGGGTCGCGGCCAGAGGCCCGGGCAGCGTGGAGGCGGCGGGGGATGGGGCGACGACGACCCACCAGACCACCCCAACCCAGCCCGACGACCCGAGTGTCGGGTTGGGGGGGGTACGATTCCCATGTGCGCGTGTGTGTTTCGAACAGTCCCCGACCCCCCCCCCCCACTTTGAGCAGGGACCGACCGTCCTGGCATCCTTATAGTCCTACCACGATATGTTCTGAGAACCAAGCAGTGGTCTAAGAACAAAAACAATGTCCCTAGAACATAGACCCGATGATGTGTTAAAACAAGACGGTCTCAGCCAGAAATGCTCTCAGAGCAGTTCGTGCAGACAGCAAAAGGCTCTTAGAACATTCGTTGGTGGGCCTAGATAGGCGAGCCAGGACGCTTCACTGAAAATCGAAGGTGGATTCGGACCTTCGGGTTGGGTTGGGGTGGTCCCGGGGTGGTTTGGCGGGCGGTGGGCCGCGGGCAAGCCGGCGAAACGCGCAGGTGCAGGGCCCCAGCCGTGCGCAGGACGCAGCGGCAGCGCGCCCAGGCGCTGCGCGAGACCCAGCGCGGTGCCACGCGCGGTGGCGGCTCGGCTGCGCGAGGGCCCCGACGACGCCGTCGCCCACGACCCCCGCCGGCGCACGTGGCGGAGCGCAACGGAGCGGAGCGCCCACCGTCGCTCCGACGGACTCGGCCTTGCGAAGGCTCAGCGTGGGGCGGGCCGGCGCTCGAGGCAGGAAGTCCGGAAGTGGTGGGCGCTAGGGGCGGCGAGGCGGGAGCGGGAGGCGCAGAAGGAGCACGGGTGTCGCAGGAGGGGGAGGAGAAGGAGGAGGAGGAGGAGGAGGAGGAGGAGGAGGAGGAGGAGGGGAGGGGAGGAGGAGGAGGAGGAGGAGGAGGAGGAGGAGGAGGAGGAGGAGGAGGAGGAGGAGGAGGAGGAGGAGTAAGAGGAGGAGGAGGAGGAGGAGGAGGAGAGGAGGAGGAGGAGGAGGAGGAGGAGAGGGACAGGGGTGAACAGAAAAGCCAGAAGCCTCTTGAATGCCTCGAGTGAGTCCTTCACGAGGCTTCTGGCTCTCCTCCTCCTCCTCCTCCTCCTCCTCCTCCACCTCCCCCTTCTCTTCCTCCTCCTCCTCATCCTCCCAATGCTCCTGCTCGCGCCCCTATGCCCCACGAGGAGCCGAAGCGGGGACCTGGACAAAGCACACGCCTGCGAGGCCTCAGAGCCCTGCTGCCCCTGGCGCCCAGCGCGAGGGGCAGCAGCGGGGCCGATGGATCGGACGTCGATTGGTGGGCCTGTTTCCCACCGCCACCACCATAGGTAGGAGGGGATAGGGGTCATCCTCCTCCTCCTCCTCTTCTTCCTCCTCCTCCTCCTCCTCCTCCTCCACCTCCTTCCCCCCTCCAACTTATGGTGGTAGTGGGGGTGGAAGACAAACCCATCGTCGATGGCCGAGGTCGGCGTCTGGGAAGTCGTAGTGGCTGGAGCCGCAGAGGAGCTGGAGCCAGAGCAACGAACCCAGACATGTGACGCCCTGACTTCTTCAACACGTGGTCCCTGGGAGACCTGGCCCTATCCCCTATAGGCCGGATTTTCCTCGCGCGTCGTTATGTTGACGGCCCCCGGGCCCGGTGAGGACCCCGAGAGACATACGACGGTGGGTGAAAACCTATCCGTCATGTTTTTCCCAACTATCCTGTGGTGTTGGGTCCTCGTTTTGAACAGACGGTCCCCGCGTTCCTCCTTCCTCCTCCCCCTCCTCCTCCCTCCTCCATCATCATCGTCATCACCCGTTTCGGTGCACCTCTCGCACGTTTCGTGGCCCCATAGGGAGCTCCACCGAAGGCCCCAGTGCCACCGTCCAGACGCACCCACCGCACCCATGTCGGCACACCCCTCAGACGTTTCTTGGCCCCATAGGGAGCGTCACCGAAGGCCCCAATGGCTACGCCCGCATGCGTCCCCCACACCCATGTCGGTACACCCCTCAGACGTTTCGTGGCCGCATAGGGAGCTCCACCGAAGGCCCCAGTGGCTACGCCCGCATGCGTCCCCCACACCCATTTCGGTACACCTCACGCACGTTTCGTGGCCCAGCTCCAACGGAAGGCCCCAGTGGCTGCGCCCGCATGCGTCCCCCACACCCATTTCGGCGCACCCCTTACACGTTTTGTGACTCCATCGGGAGCTCCACCGAAGGCACCAGTGCGACCGTCCATGTACGCCCCCCACACCGAATTTCGCCACACCCCTCACACGCTTCCTGGCCCCGTAGGGAGAGCTGCACCGAAGGCCCCAGTGCCACCGTCCACATGCGCCCCCCGCACCCATTTTGACACCCCCCTCACACGTTTCGTGGCCCCGGAGAGTCACCGAAGAAGATATTCACAATTGCGGTGCTCACAACTGCACATGGCTGGTTCCTTCGCCAGGCTAATTTTCACGACGCGGGCATGTCTGGGAAGACGTGTGCTACAATTAGACACACAGGGGTCGAAGTCCGAACAGCGGGAACCGGAGTCGGAGCAATGGGAGGCGGCCTTGAAGGCCGCCGCCCAGCTGAGTGGCGTCTCCCCCCGCCCTTCCAGGCGACGACAGCGACGGCGACGGCGGCGGCGGCAACGGCGGCGGCAGCGGCGGCGGCGATCACGGAGGTGGCGGCGGAGAGGACGGCGGCGACAACGTCGACGGCGACGGCGACAACCCGGACATCCGCCGATATGATTGCTCAATCCGCGGCACCAAACTCCCGACTGCTGCCCTGCGCCGCGATCCGTGTTCGATGGTCCTGGGGCCCGATGACGGGCGAAATCGAAGAAACCGCCCATATCGAAACGAGAATCAGATCGTTGGAGATTTGGAACAGCGGCGGCGGCGACCATGGCGACGAAGACCACAACGACGGCAACGACGACGGCGACGGCGGCGACGGCGGCGACACTGGCGGCGGCTGCGGCGGCGACGACGGCGACGACGTGGACGGCGGCCACGGCGGCCACGCAAACGACGACGGCCACGACGCCGACGGCGACGAAAACGGCGGCGACGGCAACCGCGGCGGCAGTGCAAACGACGATGGCGGCGACGGCGACGGCGGCGACGACGACGGCGGCGACGACGGCGGCGACGACGGCGGCGGCGGCGGCGCCAAGGCCTCCAGCCGCAGCTCGCCGCCGGGGCCAACCGCGCAGAGGGCCCGCTTGGGCCCGCCGGCGCGCCGCTGCCGCGGCGCCCAGGTGTGCCGCGAGAAGAGGCCGCCTGGCGCGCGCGCGAGCACCCGTCGGGCGGAAGTAGGAAGGCGTTGGAAGTAGGAAGTCGTTGGAAGTACAGTGGAGGCCAGTCCACACGAAGCCAGCCACAAGAAACCCGACCCTGAGACCGACCCCGGGACGTCCATTGATGATTGGTGCGAGGACGCCGCGCTTTCCGGAACACAACCATCGAGACCTAAGAAACGCAGGGCACCCTGGAGGCAAGCAATGTTTCTTGGCATGGGTCTCCACTGTAGATTGGGCTTCCGCCCGCCCCCTGAAGAGGAAGGATGAGGTGACACCACTCGATCACGGAAGTAGGAAGGCGCCTGGAGCAGATTGGGATCCGAAGGTCGAAAACACCTACGTCCAACGACCGACGGGCACGGAAGAAACGGAACGCAATCCAATTCTGACAGAGGGTCTGTCGACCCCTAGCCCAGGCTTCGTGGGGGTTCTGGCTGGACCCGACATGTTGGGCCCGACCCTGGGATCTACGACGGGGGGGGGGGGCATACATACCTGAGAGGGGTGCGTCCGAATAGCCCCCTCGGGGTGCATCCCCAGGTTCCCCCCCTTTCTCTGAGCGGCCAAACTTTCCGGGCGGAGCTCGGGGGTTCGGGCAGGTCCTCCAACAGGGTGATTTTATACGAGAAAAGGAAATACCTAAAAAATGCTCAGGAATAGTCAAAACACAGCAGAAGAAAAATCGTCCCCTGGCTATTTTCACACTGTTTTTACCTAACAGCGAAGACTGATAGGTTTCTAATGGGGTCAAGAGAAAGCATCTGATGACTCCCCAGGGGGGTCTGGGCGGGAGCCGGACAGCGAGGGCCGGGCTCAGGGCCGGGCTCGTTTTAAGCAAACAGTCACACACACTTCGTGCTCTTCGACCTCCCAGAACTCCATTCCCGGGCCACATTTTGAATGCCCGGAGCCAACTGTATGCCACTTCGTGCTCTTCGACTTCCCAGAACTCCATTCCCGGGCCACATTTTGGATGCCCGGAGCCAACTGTAGGCCACTTCGTGCTCTTTGACTTCCCAGAACTCCATTCCCGGGCCACATGTTGGATGCCCGGAGCCAACTGTAGGCCACTTCGTGCTCTTGGAGTTCCCAGAACACCATTCCCGGGCCACATTTTGAATGCCCGGAGCCAACTGTAGGCCACTTCGTGCTCTTCCACTTCCCAGAACTCCACTCCCGGGCCACATTTTGAATGCCCGGAGCCAACTGTTGCTGCTGCTGCTGCTGCTGTTGCTGCTGCTAGTGTAGCTATTGCTACTGCAACTACTGGCAGTGCCACCGCGACTGCCGCTGATGTTGCCACTGCGACTGCCACTGCGAATCCGAATGCGACTGCGAGAACACCAGAATTCTACAACAGCACTCTTACATGAATGCCACAGGCAATGTTTCCAGCTATGCTTCTACACATCGCTGTTAGGTTGCTTTGCCGGGATAATTTGACTATTCCTCCTGTAGATGGACAGGCCCGACTTAAGGCTTGGGGGAGAAACACCGCCTGCGAAAGCAAGCAGAAAACTTTTCGAATGTTTTTCGTCGTCCGGGAGGTCGCCTGGCGCTCGCGAGCGCGAGCTGACCGTGCAGGAACCGTGGGAACAGCACATGCGTACACTGAGGTTGACTAACTACCAAACCACCCCAACCCAACCCGATGACACGCATTTCACACGAATTTCGGGTTGGGGGGGTACGGGTTCCATGTGTTTGTTCAATGTTCCCCGACCCCCCCTACTGGAAATGGAGGGCAAATTGAGGCCTTCGGGTTGGGTTGGGATGTTTTGGTGGGTGGTGAGAGGTGGCTGCCTCCCGAGCACCCCTCATGAGGCCCAGGGGTCCTTAGGGGCTCCAATAGTGGGCGAAAAGATGGGGGCACCCTGGTTCAGGGGAGCCTGCCCAAACCACCGACGCCATGAATATTTCATAACTTCGGCCCCCAGAAGTCTGGACCCCTTCCCCGGGACCGGTTTCTCGTCCTGAAACGTTTTGTAGCAGTCCCGAGGCCCAGTAGGGGCCCCCGGAGGCCGAAAACGGCGACAAACTTCTCGTCATTCTCCAATTCGGCTTGCCCAAGGGATTCTTACTTGGCTGAAGGTTGGTGCCTTGGAGGGCTAATTGGTTCCTAGGGTTCCTCGCGTTCCCCGCAGAATGATACTTTCCCCGTTGCCCTGAGATTCCTCGGGTTCCTCGCGTTCCTCGCGATCCTTAGGTTCCCCAGGTTCTTCGGGTTCCTGGGGTTCCTCGGGTTCCCCGGGTTCCTCGTGTTCCCCGGGTTCCTCGGGTTCCCCAGGTTCCTCGGGTTCCTTGGGTTCCTGCTTCGCAAACGCTGGAGGACACGTCTCCGGAGGTGCCCAACGTGTTCATCGACGGGTCCCGGAGGTCCGTCGTGCCGACGGCCATGGGCGCCGACGAACTCCAGAAGATCAAGGCGGACGAGATTATCTTCGACGCGGCTGCCCGGTCGACTGCACGGCACGCCGACATCATCGCTTTCGAGGCTTGGCAGCTGACCTGTGCCAACCCCCACATCTCAGAAGAGGATCGTGCTGCGGGCAGTACTTATATCCATATCCAGAGCGTCGTGGGCTTTTTGGGCAGAGGTGCCGCAACGCCGAGGCGCACTGGATATGGATAACATCAAGCCTCTTGGGGCCAGACTTTTATCCATATCCATTGCGTCTACGGCTTCTGGGGAAGAGAGCCCAAGAATCCAAGACGCACTGGATGTGGATATAACTATTGCCCGCACGTGGGGTCTTGGCGCGGGTGTGCGGAGTGGCGGCAGGCCCCGTGGATCGAGGGCACATCCCTTCACGCGGGTGAGCGGCGCTGCCTGTGATGTCGACGTGTCCGGTGATGTCTCCGTCTCGCAGCAGCCGTAGCGCAAGAACCCTGCAGAGGCTACGAAGTGCGAGGCCTATCTAACTATCGGACGAAGAGCTTGACGATAGGGGCTTCTGACGCGACATGTTGGGGCCTGGGCTTCACTGGCCTTCGTGGTCCCACAGGCGCCGAAGCCGAACGGGCACCCGGTGTGCGACTATCGTCGTGTCAACGCCGTGACTCGGCGCATGTACTATCCCATCCCTCGGGTTGATGATACGTTGCGACGGTGCGCTGGCAGACGGTGGCTTTCCTCGCTGGATGTCGTCGGCGGATTCGATCATACTCCCCTTACGCCGCGAGCATGAGAGATTTTGGCAATCTGCACCTTCTCTGGATTGCATGCGCGAGGGTCTTTGCCTTTCGGGCAATGTGACGGGCCGCAAGCTTTCCAGGCAGTGATGCGACGTGTCTTCGACGGCTATGCGGCGGACTGGCTGGCCATTTACATTGACGACCTGTGCATTGCCAGCGGCGTGGCTTAAATAATGATGAGATGAGCAGACAGACTGAGCGTTGCGACAAATAGTACTCTTAGTCACCTGACGCACCTGCTTTGCACTTTTCCTCCAGGCGCGAGCCTCGAAGTGTCCTTCTGCGTGCGCGCTCAAAGGGGGACGGACGACTTGTGGAGAGGTCCGCGGAGGTCCCGGAGGTGCGTAGAATCGCTTGGGACAGCGTGTCCTCATCAGCGCTGGGACTTTGGACTGTGTGGCGGCATCCTTATTCCCCAGTATGCGCGATGTCCCAAATACTGCAGGGTGCGAGAATTTTCTCCGTGAGCCAGACGAAGGCGGCCAACGAACCGCAGATACATGGCCAGTCCCCGGTGTGCAGTCTGACCCCAATTATGTTTGCGCCCGCCTGCGTCGGCCACGCGGCGGGGACAGCTACGCAGCGCGTTCCCCAATTAGGTTTACGCTCCTTTGGGCGCTCCCCTGGGCTGTGGCCTCGCCGTCTGCTCTTCCCGTGGGGCCTCGAATCGTCCCGCGGGCTTTGGCCTCGCCGTTCTCTCTTCCCGTGGGGCCTCGAATTGTCCCGCGGACTGTGGCCTCGCCGTCAGCGGCTTTCCAGGGAGCCGCAATCTTCCCGCGTCTGTCTCGAGGCCGGTCTGGTGGCGCTACTCGGCGCCCACCGCGACAGATCTGCCTCAAGGCCAGTCACACGCCTGCCAGAGCGCAGACTGCGCACGGGAAGCGCAGGGCAAGGACGGAACAAAAACCGGCGTGCAAGCACGGGCCATGGCCGAGCACTGCAGGGCTCCGGAGGGAGGGGCACAATCAAACACTTCAGAACGAGACCCACGCGGAGGCCAAAGGGAACGAGAGGTCCCAGAAATTGACACAACATCTGTGTCAGTGTTGGTGTTTTTTTTCTGTATCTGTGTCTGTGTTTGTGACTGTGTCTGTGTGTGTGTGTGTGTCTGTGTGTCTGTGTGTCTGTGTGTCTGTGCGTCTGTGTGTCTGCGTGTCTGTGTGTATGTGCGTCCGTGTGTCTGTGTGTCTGTGTTGCTGTGTGTCTGTGTGTCTGTGTGTATGTGCGTCTGTGTGTCTGCGTGTCCGTGTGTCTGTTTGTCTGTGTGTCTGTGTGTCTGTGTGTCTGTGTGTCTGTGTGTATGTGTGTCTGTGTGTCTGTGTATATGTGTGTCTGTGTGTTTGTGTGCCTGTGTGTCTGTGTATGCGTTTCTGTGTATCTGTATGTATGTGTGTCTGTAATCATGTGTTTCTGTGTGTCAAGACTCTGTGCGTCTGTGTGTGTGCGTATGTGTGTATGTGTGTATGTGTGTCTGTGTGTTTGCGTGTCTGTGTATCTGTGTGACTGTGTGTGCCTGTGTGTGTGTGGGTCCGTGTCCCTGTGTGTGTCTGCGTGCCTGTGTGTGTGTGTGTCTGTGCGCACGTGTCTGTGTGTCTCTGTAAGTATGTGTGTGCGTCTGTGTGCGCGCCTGTGTGTGTTGTGTGTTTATGTCTGTGTGTTTGTGTGTTTGTGTGCCTGCGTGCGTTTGCGTGTCTGTGTGTCTGTGCGTGTTTGTGCGCTTCTATGTGCCAGTGTGTCTGTGTGTGCGCGTTTGTGTGTGTGTGTCAGCGTCGGTGTGCGTCTGTGTGCGAGTGCGTGCGTCTTTGTGTGTCTGCGTGTGTGTCTGTGTGTATGTGCCTGCGTGTGTCTGCGTGTGTTTGTGTGTGTGTGTGCGTGTGTACGTGTGCGCGCGTCCGCGTGTGCGTGTGTGTGTGTGTGTGTGTGTGTGTGTGTGTCTGCGCGTGCGTGTCTGTGTGTGCCTGTGTGTATGTGTGCGTGTCTGCGTGTGCGTGCGTGTGTGTCTCTGTGTGTGTGTCCGTGTGTGTCAGTGTGCCTGTGCGTCTCTGCGTGACCCTGCGTGTGCCTTAATGTGGTTGTGTGCGTGTGTCTGTGTGTCTGCGTGTGTCTGCGTGCGTGCGTGTCTGCGCGTGTGTCTGTGTGCGGCCGTGTGTGTCTGTGCGTCTGAGTGTGTATGTATGTGCGTGTCCGTCTGTGTGTGTGCCTCCCTGTATGTGTACATGTGCGATTGCCTGTGTGCGTGTCTGTGTCTGCGCGTGTGTTTGCGAGTCTGTGTGTATATGTGTAGTTGTTGTTTTGTCTGTATGTGCGTCTGTGCGCGTATGTGTGTATGCGCGCGTGCGCGTGTGCGTATGCGCGTGCCTGTGTGTATGCGTGTATGTGTGGATATGCGTGTGCGTCTGTGTGTATGTGTGCGTGTGTGAACGCGTGTATGTGACTGTGCGTATGTGTGCGCTTGCGTGCGTGAGTGTGTGTGTGTGTGTGTGTGTCTGTGTGTGTGTGTGAGTGTGTGTGTGTGTCTGCGCGTGTGGCTGCGTGCGTATGTCTGTGTGTATGTGTGTACGTGTGCGCCTGCGCGTGGTGTGTTATCTGGGTGTATGCGTTTGTGTATATGCGTGTCTGTGTGTCCTCTCCGCGTGTCTCAGTGTGCGCCTGCGCGCGTCCTTGCGTGTGCATTCGCGCGTACATGCGTGTCCCCGCGCGCGTTTCCGCGTGCGTCTGTGCGCGTCCCTGCGCGCGTCTCTGCGCGCGTCTCTGCGTGCGTCCCTGCGCGTCTCTGCGCGGGTCTCCGTGCGTGTCTTTGCGTGCGTCTCTGCGCGCGTCGTGGTGCGCGTTCGCCGCCCGCCCAAAGCGGAAGCGCCGTGTCCCCGCACCGCGTATCACGCCACGCTGCAGGCCACGGCAAGCAACGCCGGCTGCAGTGGATGAGTGGGAGTCACGTGGGCGGGGGACGGTCCACTGCGCAGCCACCCAATGCCAAACTACACCACGCGCGCTGCTCTTGTCGCACCCATCCGCCTGGACCGGCCCCTTCCCGGCACTAGGCACGCCGACGCTCACACGACTTGCGAGCAACACATGCCACCCTGGTGGTTGCCGCTGTCGGTTTCGGTGGGTGGACCAGCCCGTTCTGGGCGGCGCGATGGGGCGGCACCTGCGCGCGCGACTCCGCACAAGGCTCACGGTAGCCTTTGGGGGCGCGGGTAGGTGAGAAAACGCGTTTGAACCAGGCGTGTGTGCGTGTGTAAAAAGGGAGGAGGGGAGAGGGGACGAAGAGGTTCAGCCCGCCGGCCACGGCCATGCCATCACACCTGAAAGGGAGGAAGGGGGAGGGAGGGGAGGAAGGGCAAGGGAGGAGAGGGAGGAGACAGGCCAGAAGGAGGGAACGGGGCGAGGAAGCAAAAGGCCAGGCAGAAGGCGGAAGAAAGGGAAGAGGGAGGGGAAGGAGGACGACGAGAACGACTAATCCGCGGACCCCTTGTGGGTCTCCAAACGTGTGAGATGGTTTCCCCCCCCGTCACCCCCCCCAAGGGACCCCAAACCGGAGATTTGACCCCCCCCGGCCCCGGGGCACCCATGCCCGAACGCGTCATGGGGGAGCAGAGGGCCCCACAACGGGCCCAAAGCGCACCAACGGGCCCCCGAGACGGTCCAAGAAGGCCCCGAGTCGCCGAAAGATCGAGCCAAGACGCCCCAGATGATATCCAGACGATCTCAGATGCCGACAAAACGCTCCCAGACGCGTCCACAAGGCTTTCATATGCGACCAAGAGGCGCCCCAAGAGGTCCCCAACAAGCAAAACTCATCCATTTCCTACGGGAAAGCGCACCTTTTTGATAAATGCGGTCTTTGAGCTTTCACGGCGTCGAAAACGGCTCCAGAAGCTCACAAGACCGCCCCAAGACGGCCCAAAACGCGCCCAAGAGGTCCCCACACAGGCCCAAGAGGGCGCCAACACAGCCCAAGAGGTGCTCAAGACGGCACACGAGGGCCCCAAGACAAACCCAAGAGGGGACGACAAACCGAAAATCCAAGCCATTCGCCCCGACAATGTCCCAGGAGGCTCCAAGAAGCCCCCAGGAGGCCCCCGAGAGAATCCCAAAAGGCCCCCAGAGGCCCCCCAAGAGGCACCCAAGAGGCGCCCACAAGGCTCCAAGAGGCCCCCCAAACGTCCAACAGAAGCCCCCAGAGATCCCAAAACGGCTTCCAAAAGGCTTCGAAACTGCCTCCACGAATCTCGCGAAAATCCAGACCCCCTTCCGCCTCTCGCCCATGCTCCCTCCTCCTCCTCCTCCTCCTCCTCCTCCTCTTCCTCCTCCGCTGTTGTATTATTTGCGTTCCCCTGTTCGTCGGCTTCGTCCTCCCACTCGCTCGGCCTCGGAACTCCTGCTCCTGCTCTACTGGCCATGGCACGGGCGCGCTACAGGTATAATATGCATGCCTTGCATTTCAAGGTGCCCTTCTTCTCGTCACGCACGACATTGCTCGCGCCCACGGAGGAAGCCGACTTCGGCAATTTCCGGTGGCACCTCCCACTGCACTGAAAAGCCTGCCAACTGCGCGACGTGAACCCGTCGGCAATGCACTCTGCGCACACAACTTTACTCTTCCTCGTGAAGTGCTTGCTCTCCTGTTGGGCGCGCATGTGCTCCTGCCGAGCGAACCCTTTCTTGCACGTCGCGCACGTGAGGTCTCTCTTCAACCGTTTCGCCGCATCCGACACCTCCTTCGCCGTTCTGCCGCGTTTGCTACAGTCGCCGCAAACCACTCGTCCTCCCCTCCTCTTACGATCCTCCACCCGGCTGCTATTCAAATGGCCTGTCACCGAAAACGCACCCCGCATCCTGGCGCGCAGCATGTCAGCGGTTTCGCCTCCGCCTCTGCTTTACTCTTCCTATTATTCGACTCGCGCGTCGCCTCGTCACGTTCCTCCGCGCATTTCCGACGCAGCCTGCCCCCCGCTGCGCGGCGATTTTTCTGCGCATCCGACTTGTCCACCTTCTCGTCGTACAGCGAGAGGCACCTCTCGTTCGAACATCGCACAGTGCCAACGCTGTCCTTCCACTTCGCGGCGCCGCTCCGCGACTTCTGCTTGGCTTTGACATGTCTGCACTTCGAGCAGTACATTGTTTGAATCCTTTTCGTCTCCCCGTCGCCGGCCGCTGCGTCCGCGTTCCGACCGCTACCATGCCGCGCCGCATCTTCCCCCTCCGCTCTCGTTGCCCACCATTTGCAAGTCGCGCGCCACTTTTCGTCGGCGTTTTTCAATTTCTGCGGTGCACTCTTTGCAGAACGCTGGCCGTTCCTTCATTTGGAACTCGCACTTCGTGAAAGCTTATGCCAGCAACCTCCGGCGGCGACGCTCGCACTGGTCTCGTGGCATTAGTTCCGCTCCCCATTCATCCCAATCCACGCTCTCCCCTCGTTGCACCTGCAAGAATTTATTCGCGCCCGCCATCTCACCTGCGTTGTACGGCGCCCTATCAAAAGGCCGGAAGATCAGCAGGTCCTAGCGTCTGCGCCCGCGAACGATGGCAACGCAACTGGACACCCAACTCACGCCGCGCCCTCGCTCAAGGTCCGCCATCACTGCCCCCATGGTCCGGCCCTGCGCTGAGTGCGCCGTCGCTGCGAAAGCTGGAGTTATCATAAACTGAATGCGTTTCACACTCAACGCTGGGTGCTTCCGATACCCGTCCAAGAACCCAGTCCGTCCTTTCGATGCGAAGATCGGATATAGACCTGGCTCCCAGCCTCGCAGGTGCCACTCCTTCGTGTGGAAGTCCAACACAATCACTCTCGGCAGATGCAATAAGAATTCCTCGTCTTCATTTCCCACGACCTCGCCCTCCTGCAACACCCACCCATGGATCGTCGCTTCGCGCCCCCGCAGAAACTGCTTCTTCGACCGATCCAAGCGATCGCCCAAGGCCACGGGCATCCCTTGGCCAGCGGTAGCCACCCGGGCAAGCTTGCGCACTCCTTGTCGTGGTACCCCAGCCACCGTATCATATCCTCCACGGTGTACGGCCGCCTCTGCTCTCCCTCATGGCAAGGGCGGTCTCTGGCTGCGACCCACAGGAGCTGTTCCCCTCGCTCCTTGGCCCACTGCACTGCCCTCTGTTTCCCGACGTGACAACGAATGTCCTGATTGGCATGAGTGGCGACGGCTTCAAGGAATCGTTCTTCCCGAAATCCACTCGACATGCATCCCTGGACCCCTACCGGAGTCCGCTTGACGCCGTTTCCTCATCCTCACCTTCTTCCATCAATTTATCTTCCCACTCCTCCGCCTGATCCCCCACAGAGGCACCAAGGACCCCCCAAGAGCCCCTGGGGAAGGGAGGTAAAGAAGGAAACGATACCTGAGCGAAGAAGGAATGCAAGGGGTCGGCGGATGTGGCGCAAGCCTGTAGAATCGATGGACGGGGCCACCGCTTTAGGCACGGAGCCGGTGGCTCCGGATGCCACGCCGCTACAAATCACAGCGCAGGAAAACGATTGTGTGGCATCACATCGCAGCATAACCCAGCACATCACGACACGGCACAACACCGCACAACACATCACATCGCAGAACATCACAACACATCGAGGGAGGGAGGG
>CAUYUJ010009269.1:5000-32500 GCA_963575745.1 Prorocentrum cordatum
AGGTCAGACTGAGGGCCCAAGGAGGCGGCAGCAGCATCCGCAGCCGCAGCAGCAGGAGGCTCAGCAAGACAAGGAGGGGGAGACGGCATACCGACCCCCTGCTGGTAGGGATCGACTCCTTCCTCATTCCACGCTTTGATCAGAGCAGCACCCAATGGATCATCGGGCCTGATGTCAAACAAAACAGCACTGGTGCCTTCGACGCCATCAGAGTCCAAAAATTCGGCAGCCCCGAACTTAGCCTGCGCACGAGCATGCCACGAACAGGCAGCGAGAGATAAACTTTCCAGACGCTCGATGAACAGAACCTGTTGAGGGGGAGCGGGCCAGAAAGCTGGGCTCCTTTCTTGGCCTATTCGTCGGCAAGGCGATTGCTTTTCAAGCACCACTCTTCGTGGTCATTCGCCGCTGGCTCGAGAGGAACATGCGCTCTGACCTTGTGGGCGCGAGCCCGAGTCCCCACCCCGTCCCCCCAAGACTCCCAGAAATGCTTCCTAGGGTTGCCTGGGTCCAGGGCCGTGCCAGAGTTGAGCGCAGCACCAATGGAGCCAAGGCAGTCTGAGTACATTTCGAGCGGATCCTCCTCACTCCACTCAGCAATGTGAGAGAGAACAAAGAACGCATAATCTTCACCGTCCCTGGCAGTCTGCTCAGGGGCTAGGTGGGGTGGGGGGGGGGAACAATCCCGTAGACTCAGCCACTAGCTGTCCAGCAGGGCCCGTTTTGATGATCGACCACCCAGCCCTGCTAAGGCCAGCCAACGTCGTGTGGTACGCACTGCCGTCAACAAACACAGGTCCTAAGAACCACCAACCCACGGGAACTCCAAACCACCTCCGAAGGTGCTCAGGATTGGGAATGGCCTTGGGGAAGCAACGGGCAGGCGAGGGGAAGAGACAGCGACAAAAGAGTTCAGCAGCAGTCTCTCCGCATTTGTCCCTGACTCTTCTGGCCGCGTCCTGCAAGAACGCTGGGCACTCCTCCCGCCACATGTCCGCCAAACAGGGACATTCATACATTCGATGGTAGAGGGTGCCGCGCGCACCTTCACATAAACAACACCTGTCATGAACACTCTTGTTATGATCAAACAAACGAGCCTGAGTCCAGTGGCTGCCTCCCACCAAGGAGCGCAGGGCGTGACCGTGGTGGGGGGTCCAGGTGTCAGAGAACTTTTTTCCCTAGCAACTTGCGCAACGGTGACCAATGGAGCGGGCTGACCAAGGCTCCAGTGATGCGACGCATGGCCAGGGCGTCCGAGGCCTCGAGCGCTGCGGAACGAATCCTCTCACAACAAAGCCCAAGGGAAAACTCAAGAACGGAGAACTCGTCGTCCTGAGTCTGAAAGGTGAATGCCGACGGCATCCTAACACCGATCCTAGCCATGCAAAGCAAAAGAGCAGCCGCAGGGTCCACGCATTTGGGCCCAGGGGCGGGACCGAGAAAGAAGGGAGCGACCAGCGCTCCAGCAAACCTCCAGGGGCCAGCGTCCAGGAAGAGCCGAAGTGGCCGCAACGGCCCAAAGTTTAGTGACTTCCACAGCGTGGACCACAAACGGATCTCGAAAGGCGCCTCGGGAAGTCGCGCGCAAGCGCAGCCCGACAGACGTGCCAGCTGGTAGCCGCCCCTCGGCCTTGAGGGCCGCGACGCGAAGGCCATGCAGCTTATGACCCGACAGCCCCGTCACCGCCGAACCCCACACCGCCGTCGCCGTATGAGACCCCCTCATAATCGTGCTGACTGAGGCGCCTGCTTCGCGGAGCTGCACAACTTTGCGCGCAACCAGTTGAGACTTAGCCAGACGCTTGTTTTGTTCTGCCACTCTGCGGGCCGAGCCGTCGTTGGCGTCTGTGCCCAGATTGCGAGCACCGGCCAGGCGATCATCTTCCTTGACAGACCACCTGGTCGACAGCATCTCCGAAAGTTCACGACTACTGGACAGAAACCCCGTCTTGTTCCAGTTGACTTTAAGGCGCTTCTGCTCCAGGCCCTCAACAAGGGCCATCATAGCGTCAGGAAACTGGTTGACAACCTGCGCCAGGGACCCAACAGCCTGGAGAAGAAAAGCATCCACGAGGTTTTGAAAGCGGACCAAAGGAAACCTCCTCTGGAGCTTGATGAGGAGGGTGTGCACCAGCAGTTTGGCGAGAGCCATCGCACACGAGCAGCCCGCGGCCACTGTGCCATTAGCAGAGATGGGTGCCGAAACTGCCTGCTCCCACACCGCCCTGCGCGGGAGCCTGTACGCCACGCACATGCACTGCAGGAGAACGAGAGGGAAGCCTGTGACCAGAGCCTCCCTCACAAGCTCCTCGTGAGAGATGAATTCGTAGTATTCACTGAGGTCCAGTACACCACTGTTAGCACTAAAATTGCAGAATCGAGCGAAACGCTGGAGGATTTTGTGAACATGTTCAGACCTGTCACAAGTGTGCCCTGAGTCACCAGAAGGCTGGGTTGGCAAGAGAACGCTCCCAGTTCCGAGCGACGGGTTGGCGAAGCCTGGACCAAACTCTGCACCACAATGGATAGAGCACAATGGGATGAACCCCTCCTGTGGGCTTGATGTTAAAGAACACCAGGCGTGTCCACAAGTCAACGCTGTGTGGCCTGAGGAGGAGGAGGAGGAGGAGGAGGAGGAGGAGGAGCAGGAGGGCCCGCCAGGTGCTCCAGCGTCAGATCTGACGTCCTGCCCCTCCCTCCCACCATTTATACCATGGCGTAGATCTCCGATCTATTCGCACAGTCGGCTATCGGATTCGCACGTGGATGGAAAAGCATAGCGTGGGAGGGGGGGGGGGGGAGGATCCCGCATCGGGGGCGCCCATGAGGGGTTGTGAGGATACCTCATCTGGGGCGCCCAGGGGGGGGGGGAGAGGATCCCGCAGCGGGGGCGCCCAGGAGGGGCTATGAGGATGCTTCATCGGGGTCAGGGAGGATGCCTCATCGGGGGCGCCCAAGAGGAGTTATGAGACGATGCCTTATCGAGGCCGAAAGAGGGCATGAAGGATCCCCAATAATTAAAGGGCGCCCAAGAGTGGGTTTGAGTAATGAGGCTACTGCTGGGATGTCTTCGTAGAAGCACGCTTGACGGGCAACTGAGACGAAAGGCGAATCAGGCCATACTATAAACCATATTATCCGTAGTTTAGCGGGAGTGTGCAAAATTGGGCCGATGTTCGACCAAGGATGTACCAGCGCCGACGCGAAATTTAGCCTCCCAGGAGTTGCATCCTAAAAGAGATCGGTGTGAAAGAGGGGGGTTGGCAAATCATTGCCCGAACCATGTGCGCGGACGAGGGGAGTGGTCAGGGAATGTTCTGAAATCGAAAGAGGGGACCACGAGATCGGGACGATTTCATGGGCCCAACCAAGATATCCGCACATCCCTAATCCCCTTCTTCCTCTTGGGGGCCCGCGAAAGGCAGGCGGGCAGGAAAGATCCGTGAGATCCGCGCGCCTGTGGGGAAAGAACAACTTGTTCCGCGTGTTCGGTGCGTACACCCTCGACATAACCCGCGTCGTGCAAAATCACGACGGGAGATTCCTGGTTGTATCTCGGCCTCTGGGGGCCCTCGGCAGGCCCCGGGACCATCGAAAAACAACTCAGGACGAAAAACGGTGCAGGGGAAATGGTCGGGACTTCCGGGGACCGCGTGTTGAGAAAATCTGGACGTCGTATGTCCGGGAAGCCTTTCTGGGCCCCAGGGCCGTTCAGAAAACGACTCGGGATGCAATGCCAGGCCCGCGGAAAGGGTCAAGAACACTGGGGCCGAGGTCAAGGAACAACTGCTGCGACGGGCCCCAAGGCGGCCCAGGATGCGCCCAAAACGGCTCAGGAGGGCCCAAGAACGGCTCGCAGAGGGGTCCCAGATGGAGAACCCGAGCGGACATTTCGAGCCCTCCGACCCAAGGGGCCCCAAGAGGCCCCAAGAGGCCACCAAGAGGCCCCAAGAGGCCCCCAAGAGGCCCCCAAGATGCTCCTCAAAGGCCTCAAAATTGCCCAAAGAGGCAGACGAGAGGGAGGGCAGGGAGAAGGGAGCATCGAGGATCGAGGATCTTGGGCCCATCCCCTCCTCTTCGACGCCTCGGGGACTCCTCGTCGCCCCAGCTCGATTCCCCTTCGAAATTTTGGCGAGAACTCTGGTGACTCGAACAAATCGCGTCGGACAATTCCTCAATGTTCCAGTCGGGGATCTACTGACCCGGGTCAATCCAGACCCGGGTCAGTCAGGCTTTGCAACCACCTGCAACATTCAGCAGGATCCTGCACGCAAGCCCGGGTCAATGCACCCCTGGCTCTGCAGGATCCTGCAAGACCTGGCGCTAAGTATGACTGACACCCGTTTGCATTGACCCCACCTCTTGAGCCTCAATTCCAGCTCTGGGGGCGACTTCTGGGCCCTGCAGCCAGGAAGAACGACCAGGGATGAGCAACTGGCAAGGCGGCCCTGAGGGAGGGGTCGACAGTTCCCGCTCCGCTACACCCGATCGGCCCGAAGACCGTGCCGATGTAGAATCTTTTGGGGGAAAATGTTGGCCCGTGCCTCAGGCACCCAGGCAGTTTCGCGATCGTATGACATCGATTGCTGCTGAGGCAAGCAGGGGCGGAAGCAGAAGGGGGGAGGGGAGAGGAGGAGGGGGGGCAGAGGGGAACGACCTAGAGGGAACTTTCAGATCTCATTCGTGGGGACCTTCACGAAAAAACACTTCGTAGACCAGTGATGGTTGAATCGGTCCACCTCTGGCGTGGTCTGAGACGGCTGCGCGCCTTGCACGATCGCCAATTATACGATATCGAACACCACTGTGAGAAAAGTCCGTCTTCGAGGTGCTGTACTATCGAATATCTCTGTTCCTTGCGCCGAATACTCCAATCTTCAATGGAATGTTGTGCCACTGCCGCTTCCAACCGGCGCTTCATGCGATGACCAGAAAGCTGCCATGCTTCGTCGTCAAAACGCACCCATCCAACAATGCGCGGAAACATTTTCCTCAGCAGCGCGTCCAGCCTGTCAAGGTCTTTCCGAGCGAGAAGTCTTACGGCCAGACTGTAATTCGAAACGTCGGGTCCTGGGAAGGATGGGGAACATGGGTGGACAGGGAAGGGAGGCACGCAGATTGAAAATTCGCCTGGCGAACGACCCAACCATGCGCAGAAATGAATACCGCAATTCTGGATATCGTTTTCGGTGGCGCTCCCTATGGGGCCACAAACCGTGTGAAGGGCGCGCCGAAAATGGGTGGCGCGGACGCATGGGAACGTCGCCGTTGAGGTCGAGGCCACAAACTGCGTGAGAGGTGTACCGAAAATGTTTGGCGCGGACGCATGGGAACGTCGCCACTGGAGCACTCGGCGAACCTAATTATGGGGCCATGAACCGTGTGACGGGTGTGCCAAAAATGTGTGGCGCGGACGCATGGGAACGTCGCCGCTGGAGCCTAAGTGGTGCTCCATATGGGGCCGCGAATCGCGTGACGGGTGTGCCAGAAGTGGGTGGCGCTGGGCCACGATCCGTGCGAGGGCTGGGTGGCGCAGGCGCATGGGAAGGCCGCCACTCTGGCCTTCGGTGGTTTTCCCTATGGGGCCACAAATCGTGTGGGGGGTGTGCCGAAACAGGCGGCGCGGACGCATGGGGACGTCGCCACTCGGTGGAGCTCTCTGTCGGGCACCACAATGTGAAATGTTTGCCAACATGGGTGGCGCGGACGCATGGGAACGACGCCACTGGGGCCCGAATGGGGGTTCCCCATGGGGCCATGAACCGTGTGAGGGGAGTCCAAAATGGGTGGCGCGGACGCATGGGGACGTCGCCACAGGGGCCTTAGGTGGAGTTCCCTATGGGGCCATGAAGCGTACGAAGGGTGTGCCAAAATGGGGCGACGCCGGCATGCGAACTGCGCCACTGGCGTCTTAGGTGGAGCTCACTGTGCGGGCCACGAGGCGAGGTGTGAGGGATGTGCCGAAACCCGTGTCGACGATGGTGAAGTTAACCCATCGCCCCAGAGAAACACCCCCAGAGGATAACACAGTTTGGGGGCACGGCGGGGATAATCAACGATTTTCCTGGCGAAGGTGATGTTGTGATGATGATGATGCTGATGATGATGATTATGATGATGATGATGATGACGATGCTGCTGCCGATGATGATCCTGGGCGCCCGCGTCGACTGACCTTGTAGATCTTGGCCGAAGACTGATCCGAGAGATATTGAGGCTCGCGGCTACAACTTGCCTGCGCAAAGGAGAGGTCATTGGCACTCCTGGCCAAGAAACCTTTCTTGCGCACGACCTCAAACCGCTCGCCCACGCAGGCTCGGCACCCTTCGGAGCCGCCCTTGCACGGGGGGCACTTGGTGCAGGCAACAACGGCAGCGCTTGCCTCCTCGAAGGCGGCGTGCTTCGGCTCGGCCGCCGTGGGGTCCTTGAAGGGTTTGGGCTCGGCCTTGCTCGGCCTTGGCCTTGGCCTTGGACAAATCGTTATTACTGGCCTCCTTGAGCTTGTATATCCACTCGTTGCCTCAGGCGCGCATCGTGCTGATGCCAACGACCACCCACAGGCCGCAGGACCAGGAGTCGGCCTGGAACGGCCCGTTGCTCCTCGCAGGGCTGGTGTCGCCAGGGCCGATGGCGCCGAGTTTGCGGAACATCCTCGCGGTGGCCATGGGAGGCCACATGCGAACCCTACCCACGACTTCTGAGGAGGGCGGGGTTCACTTCGTCCGGCAGCTCCCAGGCAAAGTGAACCCGACCCCCCCTCAGAAATCGTTTTCTTTTCTCCCCATATCCTAAGATGGGGTCTTGGTTATTACTTGGACGCCACCTACTCCTCCTTTTCCTTCCTCTTCTCGTCCCCTCCTCTTCTCGTCTCCTCCTACTCGGACTCACTCATACCCAGACTTACCCATGCCCAACATTATTCACACACGCAGACTTACTCATATTGATACGTACTCGTACCCATACATACTCATACCCATACGTACACATACACATACTTACTCATACACATACTTACGCATATTCAGACTCATACCCAGACGTACACATACACAGACTTACTCATACTCAGTACGTGCTCATACACAAAGTTAATCACACTCAGATCTACTCATACTCAGACCTTCTCCTGGTCTGACTTATTCAACACACATCAGATTTGGAAGATGTCTCAGGCGGGGCGCTGGTTTCAGCACCCCTAGGGGGAACCGCAACGGGTTTTTGCAAGGGCCCGTTTGCGGCCATGTTGTGGGGATGTCTCAAACGGTTTGCCTGTTTCGGTGCCCGACATCCTTCGTTTGGAGAGCAGATTGTGAGGATGTCTCAAGCGGGTCGCCGGTTTCAGGACCCAGGGGTGTTTGCACGGGCCCGTTCGCGGCCAGATTGTGGGGATGTCTTAAACGGTTTGTCTGTTTCGGTGCTCAACATTTTTCGTTTGGATAGCAGGTTGTGAAGATATCTCAAGCGGGGCGCTGGTTTCAGCACCCCTAAGGGGGGCCGCCAGGGGTGTTTGCACGGGCCCGCTCGCGGCCAGATTGTGGGGATGTCTGAAGCAGTTTGCCTGTTTCGGTGTTCAACATCCTTCGCTTGGATAGCAGATTGTGCGGATGTCTCGGGCGGGGCGCTGTTTTCAGCACCCCTGCAGGGAGCCGCCAGGGGTGTTTGCACGGGCCCGTTCGCGGCCAGATTGTGGGGATGTCTCAGGCGGTTTGCCCGTCTCGGTGCTCAGCATTTTTCGCTTGGAAAACAGATTGCGAGGATGTCTCAGGCGGGCCGCTGGTTTCAGCACCCCTCAGGGGAGCCGCCGAAAGTATTTGCACGGGCCCGTTCGCGGCCAGATTGTGGGGATGTCTCAAGCGATTTGCCTGTTTCGGCGCTCAACATCTTCTGCTGTATGAGCAGATTGTGAAGATGTCTCAGGCAGGGCGCTGGTTTCAGCACTAAGGGGGGCCGCCAGGGGTGTTTTCATGGGCCCGTTCGCGGCCAGTTTGTGGAGATGTCTGAAGCGGTTTGCCCCTTTTGTGGCCCAGCATCCTTTGCTTTCGCGGCAGAGTTTGAAGACGTCTCAGGCTGGGCGCTGGTTTCAGCACCCCCATACGCGTTGGGTTTCCTTGGGGGTTGCGGTCGCCAGTCGGTTTGCTGGCGCAAGGAGGAGGAGGGGGAGGCGCGCGCGGAGAAAGGAGATGAGGGAGGATGCGTGCTGGCCCCCTGGGTCGTGCTCCGGCACGTACCCTCTGGGACGCACGGAAGATGGAATCGAGGCGCGCTGGTCCCTTGGGTCGTGTTCCGGCACGTGCCCTCTGGGACGCACGGAGGATGGAGCTCAGGCGGCTTGTCTCATATTCAATCATACTCAAAGCTCACTTTGACTCACACTCACTCACTCGCATTAGGATTCACTGGTATTCGTCGGCCTTGTCGCCCATGTGGACGCGCTACGATAATCAAACGCTCATGAAAAGACGCTCACTTTGGCATGGCATAAAGCATGATACTCACATACGGGAGCTCCACGCAGTGACTTTTTTTTTCGGGGGGGGTACTGTGAGTTCGCCTTTTAGGCCTGCTTGGCGTTCTCGGGCGGCTGCTTGAGGGCGTCGCCGTACTCCGCCGCGACGCCCCCGCCGATCCTGGAGACCTTGGCGGGCGTTGCCACAAGTACCCCCTGTCCAGGGTGCCTCCAGGATTCGCTCCAAAACGGAGCGAAAAACTGGAACCACCGTGAACCAGGGACAGCTGTTGCAACCACCAACCTTTAGGTAGGTGCAGCGCGCGGGCGCCTCGGAGTGCACGCAGATCGGGGCGTGCTCGGCCATGTCGACTCTCTCGGACCAGCGCTTCTGCTCCTCGAGCTGCCGGGCGGCGGGTTCGTCCTCGCCCTGGTCTCGTAGACGCCCACGCGCCCCTCGATCGCGCCCAGCAGCGCGCGCGCTGTGCCCAGCTCGAGGGCGTCGCCCTTGACCATCTGCTCGCAATTCACGATCGCGTGCTCCTTGGCGAGCTCGGCGCGAAGAGCCAGTCTGGTCTGGCGCCAGTCGAGCTCGCGCGGCCCGAGGAACTTGCAGTCCTGCTCGGTCGTGACCTGCGGCGCTCGGGATCCAAGGGCACTCGTTAGAATCCGCCCGCTTCCGCTTCGTGGCTTCAAGGTTCCGCCGTCGGTTCCGCCGCCAGCTTGCCGCCAACTTCCGCCGTTGTTTCCGTCGTTTCCGCTTGCTTCCGCCGCCTCGGGCGGAAGCAGGCGGAAGCAGCTGGCGAGCGCCCGTGACCTCCGAGCCTCGCTGCTGTCGATCTGGAAGACCGCCGCGGTCTCCACCTCGTGAGCGCGCAGGCGGCGCGCGCCCTCGGTGCCCGGCGCTCGCCCGACGCCCTGCACGCTGCCGCGCCTGCCCTCGCGCACTCCCTCCTCGGCGACGCGGGCCGCCTTGCCGTGCCAGGGGGGGGGGGGGGGGTCTTCGCTAGCCTCGAGGCATGTTTTCCTGTTGTCTTTCGCATGATTATCGGCGTCCTTCTCCGCTTGCGCCTTGGCCTTGAACTTCTGGGAAAAGCTCGCCTTGGCTTTCGGCGGCCTGCTTGCGAGCTTCGCCTTGGCCACGCCTCGGCCCAGGTGCTCGAGCGAGGCCTCGTCGCCAGCGTCGGCCTTCGCGCGCTGCCACGTGCCCTGGAGCTTGCCCGGGGACTTGCCTGAGAACACGGGCGCCCACCTGCTCTCGCAAGCAGCTGTTCGCGCCCGCTTGGTGTTCTGAGCATGTCCTTCTGTTCGTCGGAGAGCTCGAGGTCCAGTTCTCGGAGCTCCAGGAGGAAGGGGTTCTCGCCCTGCTCGCAGTGGGCAAGTCGTCGAGGTGGAAGCAGTTCCCGTCGAGGGCGCCCCACTCGGGCACGGGCGGCGCGCCCTCGAGCCACCTCTGCATGCATTCCAGGCGCTCGCTCGCCAGCCTCTGTTCGATGCCGCGGTCGGGCTCGATGGAGTAGCTCGACGGCCCCGTGCCCGCGACGACCCTGAGCTCGCCCTGCTCTGTCGGCCGGACCGCGGGCAGTTGGTTCGCTTGCGGCCCTCGGAGCGGCACCGCGTCCGTGTTCTTCTCGCGGAAGCGGGCGTACGCCTCGGAGACGCAGTAGAGGCACTCGTAGGGCCCTCATAGGGTCGGGGACCTGTGCTGGTTCTGGGGCTCGGCCTTGGCCTTCTGGACCCAGCCCTGCCCCATGGCCCAGTGCACCTCGGCCTTCGCCTCTCGGATCATGGCACTGGAGCTCGCTCCATGCCGGGGATATCGCGGGGCGCCCTGGCGCCCTGGCCCGCGCGCCCGCCGCGGCTCGGGCGGGCGAGCCCGCGGGCGCGGAGGCCGTTCTTGCCGAGCCTCCCCGCGGCAACCTTCTTCTCGAGAGCTGCTCGAAGCCCGCGCCATCTCGCGACAGTCTCTTGGCTCCACTGCCACTCGTTGCGCAGCTTGGCCGTCGCGGCGCCGGGCAAGAAGGCGAACTCCGTGACGCCGTGCTCGTCCGCGTGCTTGCCCCAGCCGAGGGGTTATGGAGCTTGCGCTGCGCGGATGGGTCTCGTCGCAGCGCGGGCGCAGCTCGGGGCTTGCGCGCCCCTCTATGCTCCGTCAGCTTGCCCTGGGGCCTGCCGCCCTGGCCGAAGCCTCGCTTCGCGCCTCGGCCGAGATCGTCCAAGGCGAGAGCCTGGCCTTCGGCGCTCGCGAGCTCTCGGCGCGCGGCCGCGGCCGCGACTCGCTCCCGAAGGGGGGCAGGGGGGGGGGTGCTCGTAGTAGCGCTGTCGGCCCGTGTACACGAGGATGCGCGGCAAGGACGCGCGGGCCTTGGAACGCCCGCGTCGACGCTCTTCGAGCGGGGCTGGCCAGCGAAAGGTGCCGGAGATGGGCCGATGAGGCAAGGGTGCAAGGGCCACCTTGGGGGCGGGTGCTCATCCCAACTACGCGGGTTGACTGCAGTGGCAGCAGCAGTAGCAGGAGCGCTAGAAGGAATGGGGGGGGAGAAGGTCGGGGGAAGGAAGAGAGCGGAGGATGGCCCCAGGAATGATTTCCATAATTCCCCACCTAGGCTCTGCCTAGAAGGGTTCTTACTCTCTGAGCTTAAAAGGGGCCGGGCAGTGGGGCTCGCCCCGGGCGGTTCCCCCAGGATCCGCCCCGCGGTTCCCCCAGTTACGCCCCCTTAGCTTAGCGTTGCCTATCTCAGCTTAGCTTAGCTTATTTCATACTAGCTTAGCTTAGCTTCATCTGAGCTCAGGTTTATCTTAATTTATCTTACCTTCATATTATCTTCGCTGAGCTCTAGCATAGCAGATCACAGCATAGCATAGCGTAGCAAAGCATAGCGCAGCACAGCATATCATAGCCCAGCATAGCATAGCATAGCGCAGTGTAGCATATCATAGCATAGCTTAGCGCAGCACACCACAGCACAGCATAGCACAGCGCAACATAGCATAGCAGAGCAGAGCATATCATAGCATAGCAGCACAGCAAAGGCAAAGCAACATCAGCGACAGCAGAGCAAAGCATTAGCATGAGTGTAATTCCCTACCAAGGCTCTGCCTAGAGGGCTAGCTTATCTTAGCTTAGCTCAGCTTTAGCTTAGCTTCGCTTATCATAGCGCAGCGCTGCATTAGCATAGCATATCATAACATTGCCAATCATATCATAATACATCATATCATAGCATCGCATAGCACTAGCGTAGCTTAGCATAGCATGGCATAGCACTAGCGCAGCTTAGCATAGCATAGCATCGCATAGTACAGCTTATCATAGCACAGCGCAGCATGCCAAACCATAGCTTAGCATAGCATAACATAGAATAGCATAGCATCGCATAGCGCAGCATAGCATAGCACAGCATAGCGCAGCATAGCATGGCATGGCATAATATAGCATACCAACTAATGCTGCTTTCCTAGGGGCTCCAAAGTGCACGCAGGGTCGCACCGGGGTAATATTCTTGATGAATTCGGGGCCTTTGGTTTTTGATGGCACAAACGGATTCATTTTAATCGTTGCCAATCTCGCGCGCAGGGGCCCACGGCGGGGCCAAGCGGGGATAGGGGGAAAACGGCGATGGACAAGTTCGGGGCCGGACCGGGAAGAGGAGGGGGGCGGGGGGGGGATCAGGGGGAGGAGGAGGAAAAAGACTAGGAGAGATCCTCGTCTGCCTTCTCAGCCTCGAGCCTCTTGGCCTCGAGTTCCGTGAAGAAGCTCGCAGCGGGCTCGGCGCTCTCGTAGGAGGGGGCCCTCAGCTTCTCGCGAGAGCTCGGGGCCTCAGAAGGCGAGCTCGCCGGGCCCCAGGGGCTCGACGAGCTCGTCTGCCTTGTCGGCGCGGTCGTAGGAGTCTCGCCGCAAAGCTGCGATGGCTCGACGCGCGAATCCTCGAGCCAGCGTGGCCTCGGAAAGTTGTGGGCTTCTGGCTGCAGTTGGCTTGTCGTTGTTCGCTGCTAGTCGAAGCCATTTTGTTGTCAGCGTTATGTTGTTAGCTTGTCGTTGGTAGCCATTGGTGTTCGCTTGTTGTCGTTGCTTGTCATATTGCTGTTGTGGCTTGCTGTTGCGCCGATTACTGGTGCTGCTGTTGTGCTGGCTGCTGCTTGTGCTGTCGTTGGTGATGTTGTTGTTGTTGCCGGTTGCTTTTGTTGCTGTTTGTGTTGCTGCTGTAGTTGCTTGCGCGCGTTGTGCTGCCCGCGTGCGCTTGTGCCCCTGCTGTCGCCGGCACTGTTGCCCTGGCCCCGGTCTCTCGTTGGTTTCTTTCTCCGGTGTCCTCGAGGCCGGCGGCCGCCGCGCTCAGAGCCCCCAGAACCTCGCCCTCACTCTGCCCGAAGGCACCTCGCTCAGAGCCCCCAGCGGCTCGCGAGGCGCCCCAGGGATGAGTCAGGACTTGGGGCCGAGGCAGGAGGCGAGGCAGAGCCCGGCGCCGAGCGCAAGGCATCGCGCTGCTTCGTCGCCGCTGGCTCGCAACGGCGGCTGCGTATTTTCTCGGGCTCGACCTTGCAGGGGTCCCGCTTGAGCTTCGTGTCCTCGGGCATCTTGTCTTTGAAGCTCTTGCTCTCGAGCTGCCGTCGAGCTCGCTGGGCCCCCCCAGCTTCTTGTCCGAGAGCTTTTTTCTCGAAGTGCGCGTTGCCTCGGGCTTGCCGTTGTTCTGAAGCTCCTTGTCCTCGAGCCTGCTGGAGTCCAGCTTGACCTTCTTGTCCTCGAGCTTCTTGTCGTGGAGGCTCTTGTCCTCGGGCTTGCTGTTGTCTTCCTCTTGCGTGCTTGGTCTTCACCTCCTCGATGTTCTCGGTCTGCGCACTGCCTGGCGCTCGCTCGTCGCCCTGCGCGTGCTCGACGAGGAACATCGGCGAGACAACGCTCTCGTCGCTGTCCAACTCGGCCATCCTCGTTGCCGGAGCGGAAAAGGGGGCTTGGAGCGCATGATCCTAAATGGGCCGCGGAGAGCGTTGCGTCCTCAGCAGGCTTGGCCCGAACTGCGCTTGCACCGCAGAGCTTGCGCCCATTGCACCGCATAGCTCGCGCCACCTCGGCGATGCATCGGCGGGCCTCGGCGATGCATCGGCGATGCGGTGGGCTTGGCCTGCTTTTGTGGCAGCTGTTGTTTGTGCTGTTGTTTGTCTCGTCGCTGTTGCGGCCTGCTGTTGCGCAGGTTGCTGGTGCTGTTGTTGTGCTTGCTGTTGTTTGTGTAATTGTTGGTGGTGCTGTTGTTTGGCTGGTTGCTGTTGCTGTTGTGGCTGCTGTTGTTTGTGCTTTTGTTGTGTGTGAGTGTGTGAGTGTGCGTGTGTGTGTGTGCGTGTGTGTGTGTGTGTGTGCGAGTGTGTGTGTGTGTGTATGTGCGTGTGTGCGTGCGTGCGTGCGCGCGTGCGCGTGCGTGTTTGTGTGTTTGCGTGCGTGCGTGCGCGCGCCTGTGACCGCTAAGTGTCGAGGCTCGATCCTCGATCGTCGGATCGAGGGCCCAGGATCCCCGAGTCCAAGCTTGGCGACCCTCGGATCTCGGGTCCGAGGTGCTCGCAGATGCTCGAGACCAAGATCTCGGATCCTCGATCCGAGGATGAAGGGTCGAGCCTGCTTGATGGCTGTCTGGGTCCGAGGGCGGCGACGAGGGTGATCGACGATCGCCGAGGCTCGGTCCTCGATCCTCGGATCGCAATGCCGAGATCTTCGAATCCAAGCGCGGCGATCCGCGGATCCACAATCGCGGAGGATCGCCTCCTCGATTTCGGTCCAGGCCCGAGGGCGGCGACGGGGGCGATCGACGATCGCCGAAGCTCGACCCTCGATCCTCGGATCGCAAGCCCGAAATCATCGAGTCCAAGCGCGGCGATCCTCGGATCTAGGATCCAAGGCGCTCGAGGCTGCACGGGGCCAAGATCTCGGATCCTCGATCCGAGGATCGAGCTTGCTTGGCGGCAGTCTGGGCCCGAGGGCGCGGCGACGAGGGAGATCGACGATCGCCGAGGCTCGGTTTTCGACCTTCGGATCGCAAGACCGAGGTTTTCGAATCCAAAAGCGGCTGCGACCCTCGGCGCCCAAGGCAGCTCGGAAACAAGATCGCAGATCTTCTGTCCGAGGATCGAGGATCGAGCCCCATTGAAGGCGGTCCGGGCCCGAGGACGGCGACGGGGGCGATCGGCGATCGAAGGGGCCCGATCCTCGATCCTCGGATCGCAAACCCTGGATCTTCGAGTCCAAGCTTGGCGATCCTCGGATCTAGGATCCAAGGTGCTCGAAGATGCTCGGACTCAAGATCTCGGATCCTCGATCCGAGGATGGAGGAACGAGCCTGCTTGATTGTTCGATGCTTGATCGAAGATCACTCGGCGAGAGGGGGGGAGTCGTGCCCCGCAGCTTGGAATGCCACTCGCGCGCGCTCGAACGCTCGCTAGGCGCTCGGGGGCAGATGGGGCTCGAGCGCGCGCCGCGAGACGTTCGGGCGGCGCCCTCGCGGCGAAACGAAAAGCCCGGGGGCGCGTGTCTCGGGGCGCTCGTGCGCCAGGCGCTCGCCGCTCGCCGCCTCTCGGCCCATCGGCGTCCTGCGGCGTCGACTTGTCGAGCTCTGGCCCGGCCTTCGCGTCGGCCTGGCTCTCGTCGGGCTCGCGCTGGCTGAGCATCTTGTTGAGGCCGTCGTGGGTCTCGGCGAACTCTCCGAAAGTCACCTCGACGCGCTGGTCGAGAGCCATTGTCTTGAGGCGGAGCTGCCTGGCGGTGCTTGCGCAGTCGTGCTTGGCACGCATGTCCATGTAGTTCTCCTGCTGGAGCTCGCAGGCGGCCACGTCGGCGGTGCGCGCGGGGCTCCAGCGCCATTGGCGACCGCTTGCGCGGCGGCGCCGTTGTCGCGGCACCAATTAACGAATTGCTCGGCCTAAGGGGGGATCATCTCGAAGAGCCGATTGCTGGGTGCGCCAGGGAAGAGCTCCTCGGGCATCTTCTCGACGGGCTCGAAGCTCTTGTAGATCGGCAGCGCGAAGTCGCGGAGGTTGGAGAACTCGGATGGGGGCGTCGGGGGGGGGGGGGCTTGCCGGCGCGCTCGGTGGAGGAGCCGAAGCTGAGGCGTCGGGCGCTCTTGGCGCCGAGCTCGACGTCCTCCTTCTTGGCGAGCTCGAGCACCTTCGACTTGAAGCTCGGCGTGAGCCGGAAAGGGTTGCCGGGCGGCTCTCCGTGATTCTCGAAGATGTCGCGGGGGCGGCGCGTCTTTCTCGCGGGAGGTCTTGTCGCGCAACGCCACCGCCAGCTCGTCGCGCCTCTCCGCCTCTCGCCCCTCTCGTCGAGGGCGTGCCCGTGCTCGACCTTCTTGAGAGAACCGCCGCGGTGGACCATCTCGAGGGCGGCTTGCTGGGCGCTCACCGACCACGAGGCGCTGTCCGCCTTGAAAAAGCAGGCCGTCAATCTTGGTGCGCCAGTGCCTTGCGCGCTCGGTTGGCATGGGCGCATCTCGGCAATAGCGATCATGTCCGCGATGAAGGACAGCTCGTTGAGGATCTTCTCGTTATGCTTGGCCATGCGCTCGAGAATCTTGTTAGAGCTCGGGCTCGCGCTCTGGGCCGCGACCCCCTGCAGCGCCGCGACCTGCTGGGTCGCCGCCTGGGCGCACTCGGCGGCCTGGGACATGGCTGAGGCTCGCGACGCACTGATGGGCAACGATGTGGGGGGATAGGCACTGGAGGGGGAAATCGACCTGGAATCGGCGATATATCGCCGGTGCGTCGGCGATGGGCGCCCGATCGTGACTCCGCACGTTCCTGTGCAGGTTCGGGCTGTCGAACACTCTCTGCGATCAATGGGCGATTGGGGATCGGTGTATCCCCTTATGCCTTATCCCCCCCAATCGTTGCCCCTGGGGGAGGTGCAGCTCGGTGCCTCGAAAAGGCTCGTAAGCTTGGGGTCTCGGAGACTCGGGGAAGCTCGGGCCTGGGCAGTTGCGGGGAGGGAGGATGAGGACGAGGAGGAACAGGAGGAGGAGGAGGGGGGGCCACGAACCGTGTGAGGGATATGCCAAACAGTAACTCCAATGCTTTGCCTGCTCGAAAGACGCATGCAACTTCAAAACCCAATCGGTCCCCATGGCCCTGCCACACGTTCCTGATTCGGGAACGTCTGGGAGAATGAGAATCCCAGGGCCCTGCCGCACGCTCGAGAATTGGGAAAACTGAAATGGTGAGAACCCGATAGACCTGCCACGCGCTCGTGGTCGCGATAGCTGAAATGGTGAAACCACCATAGCCATGCTCAGCGTAACATAACAATTTCGATTCGCAACTTCCCCTGGGGATTATCAAGTTCGGCCTCCGCGCCCCTCTCCACAATCAAATCCTATTGACACGGGATCAACCATACAGGGGGGGAACGGGGGGTATGCTTGATTAGCCGGGGCACGGGGTTAACGGCTATGCTGATGTGGACGACGATGTTGGTGATGATGGCGAAGATGGAGATGATGACGGCAGCTATGTTGATGATGATGACGATGACGATGATGATGACGATTATGCTGGTGATGATGATGGGACGCGGGAGGAGAGGAAGGTGGAGAGGAGGAAAAGGGGGGCGCTGTCTCTTCAAAACGAGGACCCAACACCACAGGATGGTTGGGAAAAACTGGGATCGCAGTGGGCATTGGCGGCGCGCGCAATGGGGTATGTGGGAAGGGGGAAGGCTTCTTAGCAGGAGGCTGCTAATTCCACGGCGCTGGACGTACATCCGCAGACAAAACCCGCAGAAAAAACGGGTGTTTCTAAGAAGCCCTCCCCCTTCCCCATACCCCCCTGCACGCGTGGCCGAGGGAAGGAGGCTCCATCCCCCTCCGAGGAAGTCGACGGACGACGACGACGTCGACGATGACGACGACGACGATGACGTCGACGAAGGCGACGACGAAGGCGACGGCGGCGGCGGCCACAACGCCGCGCCCGCCGCCTCCGGGCCCTGCAGAACCTGCTCGAGGGCGTCTCGCCAGCGCGCGTCTGGGCGGCCGCTGTCGCGTTCGCGTTCGCGAGCGCGCGCGCACCGCCGCCGCCACCGCTGCCTCCGCCATCGTCGTCGTCGTCGTCGTCATCGTCGTCGTCGTCGTCGCCGTCGTCTTCGTCGTCGTCGTCGTAGTCCTTCGTCTTCGTCGTCGTCGTCCTTTGATTTTGCCGTCGTCAAAGTCGGCGTCGGCCTCCTTCGAAGTGCGAGGATCGAGGAGGGCCTGGGGGCGCCAGGTGGCGGGGTGGAAGGAGGGCCGGTCAGGGAGATCTGGCCTCCGAGACCGCCCTGCTCCTCTGGGCGTGGGGGGGGGGGCGTGGCGGCCCTGGGGGGTAGACTACGTCCAGCGATTCTGGGACTCGTTTCGCCCACGTTTTGTGCCTCCAGGGGTCTCCTCCGGTGGGGAGGGGCGGGGGGAAGGGCCAGGAGGAGGAGGAAGAGGGGAAGGGGGATGGAGGAGGACGGAGGAGGGAAGAGGAGGGGAGAAACAGGGGGATGTGAGCAGGGGGACGGGAAGTGGCGGCGGGAGAAGCCGAGCGCGAATTTCACGTGCGATGTCAAGACCGTGAGGGCATGGATATGGATCACTGATGGAAGGGAGAAGCAATCGGGATTCCCAACACAATGCGGCGACGGAAAGATGGTAGACTGCACAAGCGGAGGAGCCGGTCACGTAGGCTGGGAGCAAGGTGTCCTGTGCCGGGGCACGCACACCGAATGGAGAGGTCAACTGCCCCCTCCCACCCGAATACTCTGATTTTCCGAGAAGCGAGCACCACTCCCGAAGCGAAAACCCTGGGCACGCTTGGCGAAGTTCTCAAACACACACACACACATGATGAGATGTTGGCCAGCGTAGAACCCAAACAGCGTGGTTCTAGCAATATGTTGTGCAATACTATGTTGTGCAATCGATGCTGGGGCAATACATGCGGTGCAACCTATGCTGCGAAATCTATGTGGTGCAATTCCAGGTGGTGCAATCTATGTTGGGGCAACATGTGTGGAGAAACGAAAGAAACCCCGGCCGGATCCCTGTAGACTACCCGCAAACTCCGGGCAGGGTCCCCGCATGGTCCCCCAGAGCGCCCCAGGCGCTCCCCAGACAGTTCGAGAGGCCCCGAGTCGCCGAAAGATCGCTCCAAGATGCCGAAAGATCGCCCCGTCGCTGGACAACGGAGAAGGACGACAAAAAATGCCAGAACATGTCAATCTCCGATACCGAGAAGCTCGAACCTCGATCCGCACAAGTCGAGGCGGTTCCAGATGCCGAAAGATCGCCCCGTCGCTGGAAAACGGAGAAGGACGCCAAAAAGTGCCAGAACATGTCGAACTCCGATGCCGAGGACCTCGAACCTCGATGCGCAGAAGTCGAGGCGGCTCCAGCCGCGGCAACGAGGGCGCCCCAGCACAATCGAAAGCGTCCAGAAAGCAAATCCCGCTCCTCGGAGATGTCAATCGCCCAGGACTTGGCGATTGGGAGTCGATGCGCGTTCCACCCTGAACTCATCCTCCCCCTCCTCCTTGTCATCCCCCTCCGCACCAACCCGTTTCCTCCTCTTCCTCTTCCTTCTCCTTGTCCCTATCCTTCTCCTCCTCCCCCTTCCACTCCTTCTCCTCTTCCTCGTCCTCGTCATCATTATCATCATCACCACAAGCATCATCAGAACCACCGCCACCATCATCATCAGCACCACCATCATCGTCATCATAACCACCACCACCACCATCATCATCATCAGCATCAGCATCATCACCACCACCACAACCACCATCATCAGTATCCTCATCATCATACTCAGCATCATCATCAGCATCAGCATCATCAGCATGTTCATCATTATGAACATGATTAATCGTATCATTACAATTACACTTGTAATCATCACCCTCATTACCATCCTCATCCCCATTCTCCAAATAATCATCAGCATCAGCATCATCATGATCCGCAGAAGCACCAGCACCAGCATCATCCTCTCCATCATCATCATCATCATCATCATCATCAGAATCATCATCATTATCATCATCATCATCATCAGCAACATACTCCTCCTCCTCCTCCTCATCATCATCATCATGACCACCGTCAGCATGATCAGCATCACCACCACCATCATCATCAACATCATCGGTATCATCATCACCGACCTAATCCTCATCCTCATCCTCATCCGAATCATCACTTTATCACCAACATCATCATCACCATCATCATCACCACCATCCTCCTCTTCACCATAACTAATCACCATCACCATCACCATCACCATCACCATCACCATCACCATCACCATCACCATCACCATCACCATCACCATCACCATCATCAGCACCGCCATCAGATCAGCAGCAGCAGCATCGTCATGATCATGGGGAACACCATGTGTTTCCTCTCCGTCTCCTCGTTCTTGGAGGCGGGCAGTGGGTCTGAACTAGCTAGGCCCCGAGAAGAAAATGTCAAGAGGGAGGATGAAGGCAACTCTGCTCAAAACTTGTCCACGGGCACCTCTCTGGGCCCATCTGGTGCAGCTGGACCTTCTCGAGCCCAAAACCTCGGACCTCTCTTCTCCCCCTTGCTGCTCGCCGGAACCTGTGCTGGGCCACCTCAGACGCCCAGCCTGCTCCAGCCCTCCCTCCCCCCCGCCGGCTCCTCTGCTGCACCGAGGGGCCCGGGTTCAGAAGGACTCCTCCACACAGAGCAAATCTCAAAAGGTTCCATCCCCAGAGACCCGCCTCCTCCTCCTCCTCCTCCTCCTCCTCCTCCTCCTCCTCGCCCTCCTCCTCGCCCCCCGCCGACGCTGCCCCCTGCTCCTCGGCCGAGGGCGCGGCGGCGGTCCGCGCGGAGCAGGCCCGCCGCGACGAGGGCCAGGCCGGACAGGGCCACCTCGCGCGCGCGCGACAGCGCCCGACGCCCGCCGACGCCAGACCTAGGGGGCCACGTGCGAACCCTACCCCTACCCCCCACGAGTCCTGAGAGGAGGAGGAGGAGAAGGAGGAGGAGGAGGAGGAGGAGAAGGAGGAGGAGGAGGAGGAGGAGAGGAGGAGAGAGAGGAGGGAGGAGGGAGGAGGGGAGGGTGGGGTTCACTTCGCTCGGGAGCTCCCCGAGCGAAGTGACCCCCCCCCCCCCTCCCACTCAGAACTCGTGGGGGGCAGGGGTAGGGTTCGCATGTGGCCCCCTGTCCTCGCATCTTGGAGATCCTGGCGCCGCAGCGCTTGCACACCGGGCTTTGTCGCCCGGCTCTGGGCCTTGGGGGCCCCCTGGCGGACCGAGGCGGCTCGGGCAAATGCAGTAACGAGGTCAGGTCCAGGGCTACAGGTCGAGGCCTTCGCGAGGTTGCGTGTTTGTCCGCGACGTCGGTTCTCAGGGAATCGCGACGGACTTAGTTAGGCAACCGACTCGGGATGACGAGCCCGTCCCTGGGAAGAGGTCTATACCGCTGGAGAACCACGTCGAGGTCTTCGCGAGGTTGCGTGTTTGTCCACGACGTCGGTTCTCAGGGAATCGCGACGGACTTAGTTAGGCAATTGTCGGACCCCGAAAGGCCTTCACCGGGCCCTGGGGCCGTCAGAAAGCGACTCAGGATGACGAGCCCGTTCCCGGGAAGAGGTCTAGACCGCTGGGGAAGCACGTGTTGAAACGAAGCACGGCGTCAACACCACGACGTCCACCTGATCGATCTGGTAAGACATGACTTTGCAACATCAGAGTTAATTTTCACGAGTTTGGATGTATTCACTTGGTGGTTAGTGCGATACTGGATACTGCTGACTGCTTCCGCAGTTAGAGACTACCCGAATAGGCCTTGACACCATTTTGCAATCTGCATGGTGGGCCCGCCCCTAGGGGTTACGAAATGGTAGCTAGGGACTCTGGTATCATATCGTGATGGCTCAGATTGTTATTGCACACTGGCTCAACCACCACCGCCCCTACAAGAAGAAACAACGACATAACCATAGACTGTTGGCGCTCCGCACGGATGTTTGGCATTTCTTAGGGTGGCGCCACAGGAGCCGCCGGGGGGTCCCAGCGCGGACCCAAGAAATCCGCGCGGAGCGCCAAAGGTTTGTGTGTATGGCGTTTATTATTCTTCGAGCCCCAACGTTTGGAAAATTCGAAAGATTGCTCTTCCCTCAGTTCTAGTCTGGGGCGCTGGCATCCTTTTCTGCTGGCTTAGACTTTTTTTGCACGCGGGCTCAACCATCAACTACCCAGCCACCACTCCTAAAATTCGAAGGTTCGCTCCTCCCTCAGTTCTGGTCGGAGGCGCCGTGCTCCCCAGATGCCATATGGGGGGCGGCGTGCCCACCCGGAGCCTCCTCCAGTGGCGGCCGCGCTCTGCAGTCACGTGCTGGCCGCTCGTTGGTGTGTGCCGGGGCTGCGCAAGTCAGTCCTTGCTCTGCCCAGTCCCGGCCGTTTTCCTCAATTCCAGCCGCAGCGGGGCCACGTCTTGGCCCCCAGGAGGATTAGAAGCACGGGTGCGTGGGATATCTTCCCAAGCCCAAGGAGGACTGTCTTTCGCATCCCCGCGATGTTGCCCTCGGGTTTCGCCCCCGGGGGCCGTCTGTCGGGCTCCAGGGTGCTCACGAACACAGTGCGGGACGAAACACTTGCCCCAGGGGACGGGCTCGATATCCTGGCGAAGAGCCCAACCACATGCAATTTTGAATACCGTGCTGTGGCACCGCTTCTGCTATTGGGCCACGAGCCGTGTGAGGGGTGCGCCAAAATGGGGCGGCGCCGCCGAGTGGACCCTGCCACCGGGGCCTTTCGGTGGAGCTACCTTTGCGGCCACGAACCGTGCGAAGGGTGCGCCACAACGGAGCGGCGCCGCCAAATGGACCCTGACGCTGGGGCCTTCGATGGAGCTCTTTACGGGGCCACGAAACGTTGCACTGGGTGTGCCGAAACACGAACATTCGGAAGGCAGGAATGGGATGAGGGAGGAGGTGGACGGGGAAGCGAGAGGAGGAGGAGGAAGGAGAACGCGGGGCGCTGTCTCTTCAAAACGAGGACCCAACACCACAGGATGGTTTGGAAAAACACGCATCCTCGGATCTTTAAGCCGACTTCAACGACGACATACGATATAGTGCCACCTGCGCGCCGCTCGACGGCAGTGACAATGGCTGTGACGACGTCAACAGCGACGGCGACGGCGACGACGACGACGTGACGACGACAGCGAGGACGCCGGCAGCGGCGGCGACGGCCACGACGACGACGACGTCGGAGTCTTCGGTTCGGAGGCTTTGCGGCGTTCCTGCGGGCTCCCGAGGCCGCGCTCCTGGGCGCCGCTCGGAGGCACGGCGAGGATTGACCCCGGGCGGGATCCGGGGACCGATTCTGAGGGGATGCTGGCCAGACGGCGGACACACGCGCGCCGGACGGCGGCTCTGTGGCCGTGCGCCTCTTGCCGGGTCTCCATGGGGCGCCCTCGCGGCCGCGGCCGGGCCCGCCTCGACGTTCGGAACAGGACGGGCCACTAGACACGCCCGGGCGTCACCAGCGATCGAAGCGGCACGAGAACAACGACGTCGTCGTCGTCGTGGTCGTCGACGACGCCAACGACAACAGCGACGACAACGACGACGCCAACGACGACACCGACGGCGCTGACGACGTCGTCGACGAGAAGAACTCCAAGCCACCGAACAAGCAAACCGTTTGAGGCATGTCCGCAATCTGGTCGCGAACGGGCTCGTGAAATACCCTCTGCCCCTGGCATGCTCAAACCAGCGCCACGCTCGAGACATCCTCACAATCTGTTCTGAAAGCATCGAAGTCCAAGACACCAAACAGGCAAACCGCCCAAGACATCCCCACAATCTGGGCACGCGTGGGCCCATGAAAAAAACCCTGGCGGCTCCCCCTTGGGGTGCTGAAGCCTGCACCTCGCTCGAGACGTCCTCACAGTCTGTTCTGAAAACAAAAAATCCAAGCCACCTAACAAGCAAACCGCTTGAAGCATGGCCCCAACTTGGTCGCGAACGGGCCCGTGAAATCCACCATGGCGGCCCTCCCCTGGGATACTGAAACCAGCGCCGCGCTCGAGGCATCCTCACAGTCTGAGTGTGAGGCGAGCCTGAGTGCGAGTGAGTATGAATGTGAGTGAGTCTGAGTGTGAGGGAGTCTGAGTGTGTATGAGTCTGAGTGTGAGCAAGCAGTGTGAGTGTGAGTGTATCTGAGCCTGCGCGCATCTGAGTAGGAGTGCATCTGAGTATGAGTAAGCCTGAGTCTTGAGTCTGAATGCGAGCGATTCTTAGTGTGAGTCTGAACGTGAGCGAGTCTGTGTATGAGTGAGCGTGATGTGATGAGAGGGAGCAGGAGGCGAGGGGGGGCGTGAGTGAGGGGGCGGTGGCGTCCCAGTCGTGAAACCAACGGCATCCTCGGAGATAGGGAATCCACTTCCCGAGGGTCCGCGCGGATCTCTTGGATCGGCGCTGCGCACCCTTCCCTGCGCACCCTTTCCTGCACCAGGAGGGCGCCAGGTGCGGAGCCCGAGGCGCCGTCAGGGGTGTCCAGCGCAGACCCAAAAGACCCGTGCGGACCTCCGGAAGTTTACACTAACGCAACCTCGCCATCGCTCGGACGTCCATCCCCTGTGTTTTTGTTCGGTTTCGTGCGTGGTTTTTTCGCCAAATGATCAAGGATGCTCCTCGATGGTCCTCGCCGAAGGAAAAATGCACACGCCCGAGCGATGCCAAGCAACTTATTTCTTCACAAAGGGAGTGCTGCCCTCCGCGGAATCAGACGCAGGTTCATCTGCGACGCGGCGAGGCCCCAAGGGGCCCCAAATGACAATGCTCGCGCAGAAACTCGTGACTACTACAGTTCTCTTCGGAGCCAGCTGGCCGCGTGGCGCGCAACGCGGGACACTGGAATTGAGGGGTGGGCGAGGCGGGGGGGAAGGAAGATGCGCTTGAGTTCGCGGGAGGGTGGTACGTTGGGGGGGTGTTCGCTCCGCCTGCTCTGGCCCAGCATAAGGAACTGAACTTTATACACCGATGTTTTTGTCCGGTCCCGCACTGAGATTCGCGCAGGGAAACGGATTCTGGTGTATACGGCATCCTGGTGTATATATTTTTCGATGTTTCCCCGGGAAAACGGGGAAACAAGTATACACCACACCACCCCGACGTCGTCCCCGACCCTCAAAAAAGTCCTGGGATTGAACAACAGCCCGCCACTGGTAATGTAGATGTTCCAGTTTCCGACACCACACCTCGGAGCGTCACGCCAACCAATGCCTGGCCTCCGCTCGGGCCGGGCGAAAGGGGGGGATAGCAAAGGGGGGATTTGAGAATCAGCTCACGTAGCTGATTTTCCCGGCGCCTCCCGGCGCCCAAGTATCGAGGAATGGGCCCGGCGGCGGGGCCGAAACCGGCTGCATGCGGCAGATCTCGTAGCCCCCCCTTTCCCGATCCCCCCCTTTCGTCTGGCCCGATCCGCCTGCCCTGGCCCGCCACACCTCTCGCCATCGCTCGGACGTCCATTCCCTGTATTTTTGTTCGGTTTCGTGCGTGGCTTTTTCGCCAAATGATCAAGGATGCTCCTCGATGGTCCTCGCCGAAGGAAAAAAATGCACACGCCCGAGCGATGCCAGGACCTCGGAGCGACACCGCGCCGACCACCTCCCGGCCTCCGCAGAGGCAGCGTCTCCCGAGCCTCCCCCGAGGGCCTCCCCCGCGCCCCGCGCCGCGGAGCGGCCCGCTGCCCCCGCTGGCGGGGCAGAGCGAGGGCCGCCGGAGGCCGCCGCCGCGGCGCGCGGAGCCGGAGCTCCCGCGCGTGCCCGCGCGGGGCTCCGGCGGTGCACGGGGAGGGGTGCACGAGGCTGCTCCTTGGCTGCCCCGATACGCCACACGCAACACGTAGCGTATGGATACGGAGCTCAACGCGTAGGCCGACAAAAACGTGGGCCCGACGCGGTACTTTCGCCCAAACGTGGCCCCATACGTGGAGCCGACACGCAACGTATTGACACGGACGTCTTGAACACGGGACGTATTGCGTTTCAAAACGGGCGCATCGAGGCAACTAAGGGCTTCTATCTCTCTCTCTCTCTCTCTCTTCCCAAAAGGAAAACGGCGGAACGAGGCGGAAGAACTTTTGCTGCAACTTCGGGGAACCTTGTCTGTCCCGTCGCGCCCCCCATCTGCGTCGAATCCGTGTCAAATCCATGTCGGCCTCGTCCAATCCGCGTCGAGTCCACACCGAATCCGCCTCGGATCCAGGCCAAATCCGCGTCGCATCAAGCCCGCGCCGGGCACAAAAAAGGACACCAGTCTTAGGGACAGACGATGTAACCGGAAGATGCAACTTCGAGGAAGGGGGCGGGACCGTACATGGACGATCAGTTCGAACCCTGCGGCGCAAGATACCCCGCCAGGACCCCCACACCTAATATTGAGGCTGCGGCAATGGAGAGGACATCGGTGGACAGAAACATTCGAATTCCCAAACCACCACCGCCTCCGAACATTCGAACCCCCTAACCATCACCATGGACAAAATATTCGAACCCTCACACACTTGAGGGGGGTGATGAACATCCCCCTCACGTCTGCAGGGTGGGGAGCGGGCGGGCCGCGAGGTGCCCTCCGACGTCTTCCCTCTCAGGGCTGCGGGCTGCACGCCCAGGAGCCGGCGCGAGCTCAATGGCGACGACGTTGACGGCGTTGACGACGTTGCCGACGACCTCGACCTGAACGACGACGAACTCGACGACGACGACGACGACGACGACAACGACGACGACCTCGATGACGACGACGACGACGACGAAGACCTCGTTTTGACGTTTTTGGGCGTTCCTGCGGGCTCCCGTGGCCGCGCTCCTGGCCACGATCGTAGGGGGACGAGGCGGAGGCGGAGGAGGGGGGGTGGGGGAGGGGGTGGCATGGGGAGCAAAGAGGTCGGGCACGCAGCTTTGCCCGTGCCCTTCTGGACAGGGCGCCCGAGGCCGTGGCCCCATCTCGCGCACGAGCGGAAAGCCGTGGACGAAATACTGCAGGAACCAGGGCACGAAGAAGGCAAGGAAGGGGAGAGGGGGAGGAGGAGGAGTAGGAGGAGGAGGAGGAGGAGGAGGAGGAGGAGGACGAGGAGGAGGAGGAGGAGGAGGAGGAGACGGACGGACAGGGGGAGGGGGGTCGGGATGAAAGAGGGGAGGAGGAGGAGGAGGAGGAGGAGGAGGAGGAGGAGGAGGAGGAAGAACCAAAACACGAATGGGAATAGTGGGGAGAGAAACCAAGAAGTACCTGTACCGCTAACCCCGAGCCACTCCCGGGGTGCGCTCTGACCAGCATTTCGAGGCGAATCCAGCCCTGGCGACGAGGGCCTCCCAGGATGCCTACAAAGGCGAACCGAGAAACGGGTAGGGTAGCGGTCTCGGTGTGTTTCCTCTTCTGAGCGTCCAAACAACACCTTCCTGTCAAGCAACTTTGAAACGGGGTGGCGCCACCCGAATGCCTTAACAGCCAATACGCTGAAACAAGGTCCGCTTGAGTTCGCCAGAGGCTCGGCTTTTCGGGCCGTCCGTAGATCTGCGTAGACCACTTGGTCTAGGGAGGGCTGCGGTACGGGCACAGCCAACCCGTATCATGAGGGTGCGCGGTAAGGATGCACGGGCCTTGGAGGCCCCTGCGAGCGCTTTTCGAACGAGGGTTGTTAGCTAAAGCCGCTGAGGATGGGCCGAAGGGGCAAGGATGCAAGGGCACCCCAGGGAAGGCTGCCCATCCTTACTATGCGGGTTGACCGTATGACTTTCTCCTCTGAGTAGGAGCCGAAGGCGGGCGGGCCGCGAGCTACCCCCTCCGACGTTTTCCCTCCCTGGGCAGCGGCCTGCACTCCCGGGCACCAAGCGCGGGCTCCCACGGGCGCGTCGGAGCCACGCGCGCGCACGCGCCTCCGTGCCAGAGGGAGCGCACAAGTGAGGGACGGGAGGAGAAACTCCCTCTCCTCCTCGCTTCCTCCGCCTCCTGAACCTCCTCTTTCTCCTCCTCCTCCTCCTCCTCCTCCGCCTCCTCATTCTTCTCCTTCTC
>CAUYUJ010009269.1:35000-55467 GCA_963575745.1 Prorocentrum cordatum
CATCTTCCGCCTCCTCCTCCTCCTCCTCCTCCTCCTCCTCATCCTCCAGGTCTGTGTCCTCGGCCACGGGGTGGGGTATCCCAGAACCCCACGAGTTTGCAGGTGGTGAGTGGAGGTTTGATGATGCGATGTATACTGGAGTGAAGGCCCTGGACAGTCATGCAGGTGTCCTCAAAGATGTTTCGGATGTGCTGCAGCGACGGTATTGGCAACAGGCTAATCAGCACACGTGTGGTGAAGGCTTGCAGGACGGATCTGATGTCGACTCCTATCGTGTCTTGATTCAGCATTTACATGATGTCCCACAGATTGGCCATCGGCTCAGTGAAGTTATGTCGATCGCAGTTGGCAGCACGTGGACGCGTGCAAGGAAGAAGACAGAGATCCCACATTTTGCTGGCACTGACAAGTGCCCTCGTTGCCAGCTTGAGCCTGAGACGCCTCTTCATCGCAGTTGGACGTGCAGTTATAACACCAATAAGGAGGCGTGCACCATGACAGAGGATCTTGTGTATCAGACCGCGGTGCAAGCGGAGGCAGAGCCAGCCTTTTGGCTAAGGGGACTGCTGCCTGCCCCATGGGTGGCTGTCCCGCCTCCTGCCCACGCCGAGACCTGGGTAGTGACAGGTCCTTTTGAGCTGGGCCCAAGATGCCTCGGGCATGGCACGGGCCAGGCTCCGTTGCTGCTCTTTGGCGATGCCAGCGGCGGCCCCGACACTGCTGTCACCAAGTTTCGCTGTGTTGGATGTACCATCGCACTTTTCCACGAGCTGGAGCCTACAGTGTCCATTGCAGGGACCATCAGTGGGCCACTCTGCGGCGACAGGCAGGCTGTTCCCCGCGGAGAGCTAAGGAGCCTGCTTCTAGCTGTTTGGGCTACGAGCGGCTTCATCACTTATGTAACAGATTGTGAGCCAGTCATCGGAGGCTGGTATGCCAGACGCTTCGAGTATCCGAGCGGGCCTGATGCGGACCTGTGGGCCCAGCTCGGACAACTCATGCAGGATCGTGGTTTCAACTCAGTATCTTTGATTTTCGTGCACTCCCACCTCGGGGGTGCGGAGATCCAGGCTGGAGCCGCGCCGAGATGGGCGGTCACTGGCAACACGATTGTTGATGTTGTGGCGGGAGCTGCGGCCAACGCTGCTCGCTTGCCAGAGTCTCTCCGCCAACGTATTCTCATCCACGAGCGGAGAGCGAGGCTTGTGCGTCTGCGCCTGCTGAGGGCGACGATCGACGCGATGGAGGCCGATGCGGCCCCTGGTGCTCAGGAAAAAGCATCATCCTCCTCCGTCCCCGTCCTCCCTCTGCTGCTGCCCTCTCCCTCTTCTCTACCTCTCACGCTCTCGATGAGTGGGAGGAGGTGCACTTGTTGTGGAGGGTCGGCCAGCAGGGCTGCAGCAACAAAGTGGCGCCAGTCAGAATGTTTCCAGCCCGTCAACTATACTGAGTCCATCCTTTTAAAGCCCCCCCTGGCACGTCTGCACATAGCGGGGGGGGTGGGTGGATTGATCTCATGCCATGCAGTATCATTCACATCTCAAGCTCTGGAATTGTAAGTTGTGCGGTTCTTTTGCCTCCGAGGTCCTACGTGAACTTGGCAAGGTCTGTACCAAGCGTGTCACCACACATCGAGCTGTATATCTCGATAGGATTTCGCGTGGTTTATGGCCTAAGGTTTTAAGTGCACGTGAGAAGCAGAGCCGTGGTCGTGTATAGTCATGCCTTCATGTGTAATTCGTCACGTCATGTTGGCACAGTTGACTCTGTCACATGGTCATACTCATACTCATACTCCTCCTTCTCCTCCTCCTCCTCCTCCTCCCCCGCCTCCTCCTCCTCCTCCTCCTCCTCCTCCTCCTCCTCCTCCTCCTCCTCCTCCTCCTCCCCCTCCCCCTCCTCCTCCGCCTCCCCGTCCCCCCCACCTTCTGCTCATGCTGTTCCTGCTGCTCCTGCTGCTCCTGCTCCTCCTGCTGCTCCTCCTCCTCCTCCTCCTCCTCCTCCTCTCCTCCTCCTTCTCTCCTCCCCTCCTCCTCCTCTCCTCCTCCTCCTCCTCTCCTCCTCCTCTCTCCTCTCCTTATCCTGCTTCGTCGTCGTCCTCTCATTCCTCATCCTCCTCCTCCTTCCTCTCTCCTCCCTCCTCCTCCTCTCCTCCTCTCCTCCTCCTCCTCTCCTCCTCCTCCTCCTCCTCCTCCTCCTCCTCCTCCTCCTCCCACTCCTCCTTATCCTGCTTCGTCGTCGTCCTCCGCCTCCCCTCCTCCTCCGCCTCCTCCTCCCCCTCCTCCTCCTCCTTCGCCTCCTCCCCCTCTCCCTCGTCCTGCTTGCACCGTGATGTGCTCTGGTTGCTGTGTTTCCGCTTGCGTGCCGTAGGTGATGCGTGGACTCGGCTTGGAACGCTTGGCATCAACATGCGCCTCTGGTGCTTCGCAATCGTCACGAGGACTTGGCTCGATGCACCGGTTTGCCCTGTTGGGGGTTCCAAATTGCTTGTTCCCAACTGTCGAAATTGACCGAACCATACGCACAGAGAGGAGGAGGAAGGGAAGGACCAGGAGGGGATGAGGGAGGGTCGCTGTTCCCAGACAACCTCGCTCGCCCCTCCCACCCACAGAGCAGTTTTCTGCCTCTGGTGAGGGGGGGGGCCAGGGCCCTGAAAACGTCAGAGAATGATTTTGGGGCATGAGGCTGTTTGACCCTGGGGATGCCAGAGAACGACTCGGCGGGACGACAAAGCAGTCCCCAAGGGGACGAGACCATCGGGGGCCAATGCTGTGAACTGTGAGCAAATCGCGATCTCGGCGTTCGAGTTCCAAATTCGAGGATCCAGGAGTTCTGATGGTTGTGTTGCTTGTGGGGCCTCTGGGGGAGCTCGGCGATGGCACGGCTGGCTCCCCCTTGATGTCTGTCGAATCGGCCCCTGGGACAAGCCATGGGGGTAGTTTTTCGCCCACTCGATTTCTGGTGACTAAATCAAGCCGCGTGATATATGTGCGGCAAATTGCGGTTTCTGGAAACAGCTTCTGGACCCTTGACAAACGGATCGGGATGAAACACCAGCTGGCCCCGTGGAAGGGCTTGAAGGCTCCATGACCGGACGACTTGGCACAAAAATCAGCTGCCAGAGGTATGAGGAGCGGAGAGGCGGGAAAAGGAAGATGTAGCGACTGGTGGAGGACAGAAAGTAAAAGGAGGGAGAGAGAAGCTAGGGAACCGCCGCCGTCACGGAACGGTCAGGATCTCGCTCCCGTGCTCGGTCACGAGGATGGTGTGCTCCCACTGCGCGGTCCGCTTGCCGTCCCTGGTCACGTAGGTCCACCCGTCTGGCCAGCGCTCGATGTGGCGCTTCCCCTCGGTGAGGATGGGCTCAATGGTGAAAACCATGCCGGGCCTCAGCTCTAGCTTCAAGCTGTCGGGCCTGTGGGCCACGTTCGGGAGCATGTGCAGCTCCCGTCCGAGGAAGTGGCCCACAAACTCGGACACGACGTCGTAGCCTGCCTCGGTCGCGATGCGGTGCACGATGTTTCCCACGCCGCTGAGGCAAACCCCAGGCCCGCAATACTCGATGGCGGCCTCGAGGGCCTCTCTGGTTGTTCTGCAGAGACGCCTGCCGTCTTCATCCACGGTGCCGAGCTCCACCATGCACGAGTTGTCCCCAAAGAACCCCCCTAAAAAGGCGGCGACGTCATAGTTGACGATGTCGCCGTCCAGCAGAGGCCGCTCGTCGGGGATCCCGTGCACCACAACGTTGTTGACGCTCGAGCACATCGCCCGCGGGAAGCCGTGGAAGTTTATGCCCACCGGGTAGCCGCCCTGCGACACGATGTACCTATAAGCCCAGCAGCTGCGCAACACACAATAATTCGGAGGCCCGCGCGGATTTCTTGGGTCGGCGCTGGACCCCTTCTCCTGCCCCTGGGGCGCCACCCCTGGCGCGCGCCGCGTGCAGGGCACACAGCGCGGCGGGGGGGGGAGGCCCCGAGCCCGCCGAAGCACTCCGCACAGACCCCCGACAGCTTCTGCTGCTCTCTAAGCTTTGGCCTTCCCGAACCTGTGCACGGCGTCGTCCACCGCCGCGTTGGTGACTCCGACCGCAGCGGTCTCCCGCGCCACCTGCCCGACTCTGGAACCCCTTGGTACGCAGGGGGTGAGCCCTCTCGGGGGGAGCGTGAGCAAGGTTTCACTTCCGCCGTGCTGTCCGCCGTCTGAGCGGCTGGCGGCTCCTGCGCTTCACTCATGCCGGCCTCCGCCAAGAGTGCCACGTCGACGCCTCGCTCCCTCGACGACGCGGCCCTGTTCCCAGACCCCCCTCGGGTAATGAAAAAATCATGACGGGATTCTCTTAATTTTTCGGCCTCTGGAGGCCCTCACGGGCCCTCGGGACCGTCAAAAAACGACTCAGGATGGAAAACCGGTTCAGGGGAATGGGTCGAGACCTCTGAGGGTCGACGTTACGAAAAAATCATGACATCGGGGGTCTGGGTTCCCAGACCGCCCCCCCCCTGACCTCAGGTTCTTTTTTCACCCCGTCGACCCGCAGAGGCCTCGACCCAACACCTCGTCGACCCGCAGAGGTCTCGACCCACCCCTGGCGAGGGCCCCGGGAGGCCGACGTCGGCAAAACGCCTGCCGTCCCGCTGCCCTTCACGACGCGAGCCTGCCTGGCCCCGGGGCCACGGCCCGAGCCTGCGGCGGCCGTCCGGGCCGACCGGGCACCTCGGCGCAGCTGCCGGCCTGCCTCCCGAAGACGGGGGGACCTCCGGGAACCGGCGAGAGCGATCCCTGGGGGGCGGCCAAGAGGGGGGGGGGAGTCCCCGAGGGGGGGGGGCGCAGATCATGGCCGGCGGCGTGTGCGCGGCCTGGAGGGGGCCAGGGACGTGTTGAGATGCGAAGAGGGGCCACGAAATCCGGGGAGACATCATGGCCCCCGCCATGCTATCCACTCCCCCCTTGGTCATCAACCCCCTCTTTGCCGCCCCCGACGATCGAGCACCGAAAAGCGCACGACGCGGGAAGGTCTGGGGGCCGTTCCCTCGAAAGCACGGCCCCGCTTGGAAGGGCGCCCCGCCTGCAGGGCCTGAGCCGCGAGCCTGCACGCCGCGCGTATCTTCTCGATCTCGGCGCTCGTCTTTACCTCGGCCTCGAGGTGCCTCGTCTGCGTTCGCGATACAGTAGGGGCCCGTCCACAAGGAACCTTGCACAACAAAAACCCAAACCCTGAGACCCCAGGACGTCCACTGGTTGCTGGTGTGGGAACGGCACGCGTTCCGTCAGAAAAACCACCGAAACCCAAGCAACCCAGGGCACAATGGAGGCAAGCAGGGTGTTTCTTAGCATGAGCCTCCACTGTATGGGGGAGAGGGCGACGGGAACGGCTCCGTCACGAATGCGGCCATCGTGCTACTAGAAGGAGGCTAGGGGGTCGATGCTTGCCCCCCCCCTTGGGGAGACCAGAAGGTAACGATAGATACCGCTACTCCCAGGACTTCTCCCGGGATGCGTTCTGACCAGGATTTCGAGGCGAATCCAGCGGTGGCGACGAGGGCCTCACAGGAGGTCGAAAAACGGGACAACGGGCGAAGGGTAGAGGTATGGGTACCTTTGCCTCCTCTCACCCCTGGGCCAGTCCCTGCCTGTCGATCAAGGGCCCCGCAGATGGAGATCTTGATAAACCGCGAAGTTGGCGCGCCCGAGAAGACTGCAGCTGTGGGTCGAGACATTCTCCTCTCTTCGCTCTTATCCAGCTGGAATCTTCAAAGCCCTGGCCTGCGGGGTTCTGACCCCTGTCGCCAGACATCCTGTCTGACTCTTTCCATCGCGGGGCCCGCGGAGCTCCCGGCCCTGTCCCCAAGCCCCGTTTCTTCCTCCAGAGCCGTTGCTTCCAGGTCCCAGGGCCGGGCGAGGGCCCCCGGGGCCTGAATCCTGCGGTCGCCTAATTTCTCTCACGCCGCGAGCATGTCCGGGCATCGCTGGCTTCTGCGCGCCGCCGCGCGCCTCACGTCCGAGGGCTGCCCCGACTCCGCGTAGGAGGGCCGGGGCACCTCCCGCGGGACCGGCAGCGCCGGCGGCACGCGGCTGGGCCCCGACAGCCGCTGCCAGGTCGCCCCCGCGGCGGCGCGCGCCGGCCGCGCCCACCGCATATTGTCGTGCCCCGGGGGAGCCCGCGGCGTGGCCGCGCGCGGCGCGGAGGGCCCCCTCGGAGGAGGAAGCGGAGGGAGGGGCAGGGGAGGCACCCAACGAGGAGGGGCAGCGGCAACGACCACGGCGGGGGGAGGAGGGCCGATGTCACACGCAGGAGCGGCCCTGGGCTGGGGTGGCCTCTGGTGCGCGGCGCCACGGGGGACGCGGGGAGACCAGCACACGAGCGCGCACGACGCTACTGTCGCATCATCGCCTTCCGCGACCGGGGGGGCGCTGTTGGGCCCGCGCCAGGTCACTCCGGCGAAAGTTCACTCTTGCGTCTAGGGGAGGGGCGGAGAGGGCGATCATGAGAAACCGCTAATGAAGTTGTTCAGTTTTGGTTTCCCCCTGCCTCTTCTCTCTCTCTCTCTCTCGGCAGTGAATAGGACTGGCCTAAAACCTCCTCCTCCTCCTCCTCCTCCTTCTCCTCCTCCTCCTCCTCCTTCTCCTCCTCCTCCTCCTCCTCCTCCTCCTCCTCCTCCTCCTCCTCATCATCATCATCATCATCATCACCATCCTCCTCCCTCCTCCTCCTCCCCCCTCCCCCTTACGTCGTCGTTGTTGCGCGGCGGGTGCCGCGGAAACGAATAACCACGTACCCCCCCCCCTATTGGTTGGACCCCAGGCCCTGAAGAAGGCCGCCGAACAGAGAATTCGGCAGCCCTTCTTGGGGGGGGGGTCTCAAGACCTTGCAGGGCCACAGAGAACAGGGCGTGCACGCCCCAGGGGCGCAGCCAGGGCCCGGGGACGGCTACACAGCGCGGGCCGAGGCGGCCGCGGCGGCCGCGGGCCTCCCCCCGGGCGCCTTTGGAGCCTCGAGGCGCGGGGCCGGCGGGGCCCGCGAGGGGCGCCGCCTGCGCCTCCAGGGGGGGGGGGGCTCCTGCGCGCGCCTGCCCCGACACGCAGCACGCAACACGCAGGCGTGAGGCTGCGGAGCTCGGCGCGCAGATCTACAGCGCAGGTCTGACGCGACACGACCGCCCAGGCGGTGGCCGGCATGCTGAGCCGACGCGCAGCGTATCGATGCGGACGCTTCGAGAACGCTACGTGTTGCGTGATCAGGACGGGCGTGCCGAGGCAACGAAACTCCCTCGTCGCCGCGGCCGGAACCGCCTGGGAATGAAAGCCAGATCGCGCCCCAGGATGGGTCCAGGGGCCGAGCTCTCTGACACCCGAGCCTGAGGGGAGCGGCCGGTTGCGGAGTAGGAGGGGGAGATGGGAGGGGGGAGGGGGGATGGGGAGGCCCAGGCATGGTGAAGGGTGGGGGGGGAGGAGGAGCGAATGACCCGCGGAGGAAGAGGGCAACGGATGCGGCGAAGGAGCGAGGAGGGAGGGACGGTCGGCGAGGGAGGAGGGGGTGGACGGAGCAACGGAGGAGGAGCGAGGAGGGAGCGACGGAAGAGGGAGGAGGGACGGGCGAGGTGGGAGAGGTTCAAGGAGGAGGAAGAGGAGGAGGAGGAGGAGGAGGAGGAGGAGGAGGAGGAGGAGGAGGAGGAGGAGGGAGGGAGGAGGAGGAGGAGGAGGAGGACGAGGGCTACTCTGGCCCCTGCGGGGGGGGGCGCTCCCCACAACCCGCGGAAGGGGGGGCGGCCCGAGCGCGCCGCCGCCATTGGCGGCCAGCGCGCGCAACGTGTACAACAACAACCGCCAGAATGTGAACAGGGTGATCACTCGGGAGAGGAAGGTCGTCCACCATCTGACCACATGCAAGCTGGACATCCTCAACATCGGCTACGAGAAATAGCCACTTCCGTGGAGACTACCGGCAACATGGCGAGACTATACTCGTATAAAGAAGTACGAACATATCCAGCTCTCAAGATAACGGGGTACCTCATCCGACACGGGCTACAACCACACCTCAACGACATCATGACCATCGCTACGAACACAGGACGAGATGAGCGGCGTAACATGCAGCGTGAGGACGAGCTGCGAAAAATGCAGCCCGAGGAAGAGCTGAGTAACACGAAGCCTAAACACGACACCAAGTTTGCCACCAAGACCGACACTAGAAACGACACGACTGAGCAGCCCGAAAGGGTTACTAAATACGTCGTCGTGGAGGTACTGGTGGACAACGGCCGCGCCGCCTACGATGAGTACGACTACGGCCGCGCCGCCTACGACGAGCACTACTGAGACAGTGCGTTCGATAACGACCTGTACTCCTACGACCCCCAGGAATACGCGGGACCGGAGGGCCACAACAACCCGAAAGGACTACAGGGAGACCCAGAACGTAGAACTATACGACTTGGCAGCCGACGACTCCGGACCCCGGGGAATGCGAAGAGAGCGTGCCTTCTGAACTTCTACAGCTACCAGCAGGGCTTCCAGGGCCATCAGACGACCTTCGGGGACCACAAGCTGAACTGCGAGGACCACACGCACAACTACGTGAACCACCTGAAGAGCTTCGAGCCCCACGTGCCGAGTTACGAGGTCCGCCAGCAGAGCCACGAGAGCAACACGCTGAGCTACGAGGACCGCGAGCTGAGCTACGAGGACCAGGGCTACGAGAGCCACCAGCTGAACCACCAGAGCTACAAGCTGTGTTACGAGGGTCACAAGCTGAGCCACAAGAGCCACCACCAGAGCTACAAGAGCCACGACCAGGAGTACTACAGGACCCACCTGCCGCGCTGCAAGAGCCACCTGCCGAGCCACGAGAGCCACAAGCTGAGCAACGAGGACCGCAATCTGAGCCACGAGAACTACCAGCTGAACTACGACGACCGCCTGCTGATCTACCAGAGGCACAGCCACGAGAGCTACGAGGGCTACCTGCTGAGCTTCCAGGGCCGCAGCCACAGCCACGCGGACCACAGGAAGACCGACATGACCCTCCTGCAGAGCGACTAGGGCGACGAGCTGAACGGCAAGAACTAGAAGCAGGACTCCGAGACCTACCAGCTGAACTGCGAGGGCCACAGACAAAGCTACGAAGGCCGCTACCTCAGCTACGCGGGCTACAGGCAAGACTGCGAAAGTCTCCCGCAGAGCTACTGGGCGACGAGAGGAACTGCAAGGACCACCTGCTGAGCAATGACAGCCACAAGCTGAGCGTGCTGAGACTGGGATCACTCGCTGAGCTACCAGGGCAACAGGCAGGGCTTGGAGCACCACAGGCTGGGCTTCGAGGGCCGCCAGCTGAACTATGAGAGCTGCGAGGGCCACCTGCTGATCTACCAGGGCCACAACTGCGGCTACGCGGACTACAGGAAGAACTGCAAGAGCTTCCTGCTGCTGAGCTGCTAGGACGACGGGCCGAACTGCAAGGCCCAGAAGCAGAACTCCGAGAGCCACCAGTTCAACGACAAGGGCCACCTGCGGAGCTACGAGGGCCACAACGAGAGACCCCGCCGGAGCCACGAGGCCTGCGAGCTGAGCTACGAGGACAGCAGGCAAAGCTGCGAGGCCTACGAGGGCCAGCTGCTTAGCTTCCAGGGCCACAATCAGAGCTACGCGGACCACCAGAAAACCTACCAGAGCCTCGTGCGGAGCGACTGGGGCGACGAGCTGATTTCTAAGGACCTCAAGCAAACTTCGGAGACCCACCAGCTGAGCTGCGAGGGCTTCAGCTGGAGCTACGAAGGATACAACTTGATTTACATTACGCAGATCACACGCAGACAACGAGAGCCTCCCGCAAAGCTACCAGGGCGACGAGCTGTGCCACCTACTGAGCAAGGGCAGCCACCAGCAGAGCTACGAAGGCCACGTGCTCAGCTACTGGGCCACGTGCTGAGCTACCAGGGCCACATGCAGGGCTACGAGGACCACAATCTGAGCTGCGGGAACCACTGGCAGGGCAACCAAGGCCACCTGCTGAACTACCAGAGTCTTCAACAGACCTACGACGGCCACCAGCTCCACCACGAGAACCCCGGGCACAGCTCCGAGGGCCACAGGCAGGGCCACGGGGACCTCCAGCCTGAGCTTTGACCTGGCATGGCCGTGCGCCTCGTCGGCATCAAAGCTCGCCCGCTACCCAACAGGCGGGAGCGTGCACTCGTGCCCTATGATGAGGCAACAGACCGCTGGGTATTCAAGGCTGGCTCGGAACACTTCCGGGTCACTACAGCCTGCCTGGAGCCTGCAGGTCAAATGGCCAAACGGGCGCTCGGGCTTGCGTTCCGGCAGGCGGCTCACATACGCGGCTGCCAGGACCCGGTGCACACCGACATGGTGTTCTAAAACATGTGCGGCCTGGTAGCCGCCGCAGGGCAGCTACGCGTAGCCGCCTACTTCGAGCTCATCCTAGACGTCGAAGCGGCCTTCGACACGGCCTACAACCAAATGGTGCCAATAAGCGCAAGGCGAGACCAGCCTGCCTGAAGCTGAATCCGATTACGAACTACAGCAGTACGGACACGGTATACAAGTACATCGTTACACACACACACACACTATACCGCGTCTACTTCAATTCAGTGCTGTACTGCAAGATCATTTGAGCGGCCCGGCCGCCCCTCCCATCCCTCCCCTCCCTCTTGGGCCCCCAGAGATACCAGGATCAGTGATGGTTTTCCTCCCTCCTTCCTCCCCTCCGCCGGAAAGAGTCCGACGGCGCTGCGCAGCAGCAGGAGGGGGACGAGGAGAGGGATGAGGGATGGGAGATATCGCGGGGGGGACAGATCGGGAGCCCGAGGAGAGAAATGAGGGGGCTACGCGGCGTCCCCTCCACCTCCTGTCCATCACGACGCCGTCGTGGCGTTGCTCGAGGTCCGAATGTTGAGCCGAGGATCCATGCTCACGGCTTTCAGCAAGAGATTCGGCGACACCAACCCCCGACACACCGCAATGGGTCTTTAGAACAAGCCCGGCAATAATGGGAACATAAGTATTTGTTGCAAGGGCTTACAGACGGATTGGGACCCAGTAAAATACGAAGGAAAAACTGCTCCCTCGCGGCGACCACAGCTGATAATCGGGGGCTGATGAGGACTCCTGATGATGATGACGCTGCTGCTGATGATGATGATGATGCTGCTGCTGATGATGATGATGAGGGGAAGGACGAGGAGGGGAAGGACGAATCGAATTGCCTGCCGAAAGCTTCGGAGGGGCGGTTAGCATTGAAGACCCTACGTACTGGGTTTAGTGAAACTGTGGACGGGCCACGGACTTTGGTGCTCAACTTGGGGATGTACGATGGTGGGGCGTCCACCCTCCTTAGGGATGCGTCCGAAAAGCCCCCCTGGAAGTATGTCCCCGACTTTTTTTTCTCTTCCCAGTGACAAGTTTTTCGCGCGGCGAAGGGGGGGGACTCAGGAGCTGGGAGCGAGAAATCGCCCGTGAGCCCCTTGCATAGACGCCTCTGGCCGGCGCCGAGAGTCCAGGGGCCTGTACAGAAGCCACTGGCGGCCTCCCAAGATTCATGGAGACGTTCGGAGACCTCTGGAGGGCCTCTGAGCATCGTTTATCCGATCCCCATCCCCAGCGGCGTGGCCTGGGCCGCACTGGCCGATTTACCCCCCTCGATGGGGATACAGGCCGTTCGCTTCGGGTTTCGAGGAGTGTATCCCCAACTGGGGGGGGTAATTTGGTGGGGGTCTCGAAGGGGATGGGGATGGGGATGAAGGTCGGTTGAACGATACTGGACCTCCCCAGGAGCTCCACCGACGCTCATGGGAAACCCTGGCGGCTGTCCGAAACACCTGTACGCCCACCCATGAGAGTGCCACGCACGTCAACAATCAGAAACAAACTCTGCTTTCACACAATCGGCATGCCTGATGCCCCTCGCAAGCTTGCATGGAAGCAACGAGTGCCTTCCCAGCCAGGTGCGAAAGACTGATTTTAGCCGTTTGATCGGAGGACACAAAAATCGTACTTCGGACGGCCCCTCGTACAACGGCGCTCTGGACCCTCTCCGGGCCCGCTAGGCACTCATCGGTCTGTCTTCGGACCCTTTTCGGGCCAGCGCACGCAGGGTGGGACTCATCTTGTGTCCTCTACAATCCGTCCAAGAGGCCTCGTCTGATCCTCTTCTCTATGCCGCTAGCCCCGCTGGAAAAATGTCAGAAAGTGCAAACCAGCGCAACAAAGAACACCGGATGAAGGTCCAACGATCTTTAACCCAATAGGGCACAATTACGAGTCGCAAACCAAGCCCTTCACAACGGTTGCGTTTCAAGCAATCCCGGGCCAATTGAGCCTCGTAATTCCCTTTCTCTTTGAGATTGAAGAAATTATTCGCCTCAAAATGCTGCTCGCCATTGTATTCAAACGCCAAGTTCAAATAACGGCAATACCCATCTAGCTCCAACCGTCTCCCCTGTGCCCCAACAAGAAACTCGGGACGGCATTTCGCAAACGTGCGCCCAGAGAAAATTGTCTCGAAGATGGCTCGGACCTCTCGCTCGCTTTTCCCTGCCGCACACTGTGGGCACCATGTGCCCGTATGCCTTATGTTCCTCAGCGGAGCATGCCATCGATGTCCCAATGAACATTCCCATTCCAAAGGGGACAGGCTGTTCTTGTAACTAACTGATAAGCAAAAGCCTGCACGCATTCTTGCTTCATTCTGGGCAACTGTGATATCCAAGCGTGTGCCAGCGCATATGTGGCACCACGTGCCACGATTTCGGATACCTTCAAGACTGGCAGACCATTCGTGTCCGTTTGCACATCGCCAGCGCATGGGCGTTCGAAGGGACTCATACTGGTCCGATAGGCACCATCCACCATGTTTTCGCGCTACTGTGCGTGCTGTCGCGATGCCGAGGCGCTTATGTCTGGGATGGCAAGTCGGACACCATGCGCCACTCTGCTTAAGCCTTTTCAATGAGTCCTCCCATTGATGGCCCAACTTGCACTGCCAACGCAATGCCGTCTGGTTGTTGTAATACCGCTCAGACAAACACAATCCGCCGCGTGCCCTAGCGAAAGCTTGAGCAACACGGATCCCCAGCCGAATCCGGTCTTTTGCGCATTGAGGACACCATGAGCCAGACCATCTCATACCTCCAAATCCAGCGTGCCACTGATGCCCCTCTGCGCACTGCCACTGCAATTTGGTGGAAGCGTTGGTGTAGTTCTTAGAAAGGCAGCGCCCCCCACGTGCCATTGCCCATGATTGTGCCTCGCTCAGGCTCAATCGATATGTTTGTGCACAATGTGGGCACCACGTGCTGTTATCCTTCACAGAATTGAGCGTTGCAAACCACTCGTGGCCACTGGCGCAGACCCAGTGCAACTTCCTGGCCGAACTGCTATATTCTGTTGACAGACACTGTCCACTTAATGATGAAGCTACCTGGTGGGCAACACCGATATCTAGCCGCCGCTTGTTATGGAAGCATTCAGGGCACCATGTTTGACGATCTTTAACACTGTTGAGACTCGCCATCCACTCATGCTTCTTTGCGCACCGCCACTGGAGAAGCGCAGCGTTATTTGTGTACTCCTCTGCCAGGCAGTGTCCGCCCCGTTCTTGCGCAACTGTTCTTGCAACTCGCAAGCCCAAGCGCAGACGACCAAAAATAATGTGGGTCGTGCGCATGTGCGCATGGCTCGTTCGCCAGGGTCCCCTAGCTTGCGCTAAGCATCAGGGTACAACGCGGATGAAGCATGCGGACCACAGGAAACACTTTAATGACCGATTTAACCCATACTGCTTGAGCCGAACACAACATGTTCATCCCACCTGCTCAGCCCACGACAAGCATGCGGAACACAGGCACACTTGAATGACATGTTACCACAACACACATGCTCGTCCCTTCTTGGCTCTTCTTGGGCCCCTCCTGCGACTCCTTTTGGGCCCGTGGTGGGAACGACAAGAGTGAGTAGGAACTGCGCTCTTCGATACCGCCGATCTAAAGAAACAACAACTACACTAACACACACTTTCGGAGGTCCGCGCGCATTCCTTGGATCGGTTCTGGCCCTCCCTCCCTGGGGCGCGGAGAGCGCGCCAGAGACTGCGGAGGAGACGCCGCAAAAGAGGCCCTACGCAAATCCATGACATCCGCGCGGACCGTCGAACATGTATGTCCATGCCGTTTTCTCTTCTTCGACTATCGACACGATCTGGGGCGCGATCTTGGGGTGGTCGCAAAACAGATGCGAATCCTTTGGGGCGATCTGAAAAAGCTTCAGGAGCCTCTCGGAAAGATAGGTCCTGTGCCATAGGAGCGACTGAAATTAGCGAAGCTCCGTTTGGACCATCCTAAAAAAGCCGCGCTGGATGATCAGGCGGCGCCAGGGGGGCAAGCCACGCCCAGGAAGGGTCGGCGCAGCACACTTTACTGGCAGGGCCCCTGGTGTTAGGAGGGCTCTAGGCTCTTCGTCAAGCCCAATCAAAACGATGACTTCCACTTTGGAGGCCCTTTTCGAAACCAGCGATCCTGATACGTAACAAACGAATAGGGGACTGAACACACCTTACACACACGAATCTCGTTTGTATAGATATGTTTGTATGTATGTATAGCAGTTGGTGCTCATCGAAATCAGAGCCATGCTTACGTAACCTATGGGCGAAGAAGGGGACACACAAGACTCAGACCGCTCGGCCCGAAACATACCTGCCTGACACGAACCGCGCAACCGGAAGCACCAACCCTGTGGCTGCGGCAACAGAGTCGTCTCTCCATAAGGTGTACGAAACTATGTGGCAAGGGGCGCCAGCACAAACAAAAACGCTGCGGAAGCAAACTCCCGAAAATCCGCCGACCCCTTGGGGTCATCGGCGTGTGAGATGCTTCCCCCCTCCCCAAACCCCTCCCCCCGGAGCCTGGTCCGGTCGTTTTGGAGGGGGGGGGGGGGGGGTCCGGCCGGATTCCCCGGGATCCGCCGGCGCGGTCCGGGGGGGGTCATCCGCTCCAGAGAGTCTGCTGGGGGGGCCGCAAACGAGCGAAGAGGCTCCCAAGAAGCTCTGCAGACGGTCCAAGAGGGCCCCGAGTCGCCGAAAAAACACTCGAAGACGGTCAAGATGGCCTCCAGATGGCCCCAGATGCCTCCAAGACGCCCCAAGAAGCTTCCAAGACGCCTCCCAAGATGGCCCCAAGAGGCCAAAATCGTCGATTTCCATTGGTTTTTTCAACGTTTTTGGCCTTCGCGTTTTTTCGGGCTTCCGACGCTCCAAGACGGCGAAAGAAGCCCCCAAGACGGCATCAAGACGACCCGAGAGGCTCCCAAGTGGGCCCCAACACGGCCCAAGAGCGCCTCAAAACGGCTCAAGAGGGCCTTCAGACAGTCCAAGAGGGCCCACAGAGGGGCCCAAGAAAGGCTCCAGACGGGGACCACGAACCTAAAATTCTAGCCTTCCGCCCCAAAAGGCGCCAAGGAGGCCCCAAGAGGCCTCCAAGAGGCTCCAAGAAGCCCCCAAGAGGCCCCCAACAAGCCCAAAAAAAGCCCCAAGCTGCCCCAAAACAGCTCCCCAGAAGCCTCCAAACTGCCTCCCGCAGGCCCCCGAGAGGATTCTCACGACGACGGCGCCAGAGGCTCCCACAACGGTCAACGAAGCCCCCAAGATGGCCCCAAAAAGGTGCCCAGCCTACGCCGTCGAGTCTGTCGCCGCCATTGTCGTCCTCGTCGTGTTCTCCTGCTCCTTCTCATCCTCCTCTTCCGCCCCCTCCTCCCGTCTCCCCTCTCAGCTTTCTGTCTCGTATTCCCTCCACTGGCTCACTTTTCACCTTCTCCGCCTTTGGCTGCTCCCCCATCCTCCCTCCTCCACGTCCCCCTTATCCATCCCGTCCCCAGCGGTCAGATTCCTCGCAACTTCCGTGCCTTGTCGCAATGCTCGTCACTTGGTTCCGCCGGGCGTTTCGGAGGGTCTCTCCGCGGCGCTCGTCCCGCTTTAAAACACTTCGCGCACACAACTGGGTTGTTTCGCTTGAAATAATTCTTCTTCTGGTCTTTCGACAAATGGCCCCCGTCTGAAAACGGCACGCCGCGCGACGGTCGTTGGCCGCGGCGGCGCGGCAGGAGGCAGGAGGAGGAGGAGGAGGTAGGAGGCAGGAGGCAGAAGACAGGAGGAGGAGGAGGAGGAGGAGTTTTTCGGGCGCGGCCGGACCGCGGACTTGCGTGGTGACGGGCCCCTGCTGTGGCGACCACCCCACCTGAGAAGCCAAGGACGGGGCAACACTAACTCGTCCAAGGCCCTGACGAGGCCGCAGCGCCACGCGGCCTTGCTCCAGACCTCGCCACGCTTCTGCTCAACGGCCCGAGCGGGAGACCATGTCTCTCCTCCCTCCTCCTCCTCCTCCTCCTCAGCGCTCAGGGCTGCCCGACCAACTCAGCGCCCTCCGACAACTCGACGATCCAAGAGGGCGACGAATCCGCCGACCCCTTGGGGTCATGGGCGTGTGAGATGCTTCCCCCTCCCCAAACCCCTCCCCCAGGAGCCCGGTCCGGTCGTTTTGGAGGGGGGGGGGGTCCGGCCGGATGCGCCGGATCCCCCGGGGGGGTCAAGACGCTGCTACGAGGCGCCCAGGACAGCCCAAGAGGGCGAAGGGCCCAAGAGGCTCCAAAGACGGCCCACAACGACTCACACTAGGAAGTGGATCGTTCGACCCCATCTGAAGAAGAAAGAGGAGGGCCCCAACGACTCTCCTGGTACCACTCGTTCGGGACATTCAAGACTCCAGCCCCCCTGGCGGACGAATTGGAAGGAAGAGAAGGGAGAGGAGGAAGAGGAGGAGACGAAAAGAGAGGAGGAGGAAGAGGAGGAGAAGAGGAGCGCTCCAACGTCGGACTCCCCAAGAATACGAGGGGTCGACGGTGTGGCGTAAGCCCGAGAAGCTCGATTGAACGCCGCGCACCTTCAGTTTATTGACAACTGGCATAGCTGATTAACAGGAGGCTCCCAAGACGCCCCCAAGAAGCCCCAAAAGGCCTCCAGGAGGGCCCCACAAGGCCCCAGAACGGCTCCCAAGAGGCTTCGAAACTGTCCCACGAGAAGCCCCCCAAGAGATCCCGTTACACACGCAAGAAAGCTCTAACCCATGACCCAGAGGCCCATCTCAGTGTCCCCTCCTCCCCCTCCTTCTCCTCCACTTCCTCCTCGTCCCCCTCCTCCTTTTCCTGTCCGCTTCACCTCATCCTCTTCGATGTTTCTCCCCGCCATCCTCCGCCACCCCCCCCATCCTCTTCTCCCCCTCCTCCTTTTCCTCCCCAGTACGCGCGTCCGATTGGACATCATTTGCATGTCTTGCATTTCAGGGTGCCCTTCTTTGCGTCGCAGTGTGAACGCGACGTCGTCCCGCATTGCCGTCCAGGGCCCAGAGGCTCCCAAGACGTCCCCAAAAGGGCGCCAAGACGACCCACGAGGCGCCCAAGTCCATGGGCTCGCTCCGGAGCTCCAAAACGACCCCTGAGACCTCCCAAGAAGGCCCACAGGCAATCCAAGAGGACCCCGACGCGCCAGAGAAAGGAAGAAGAACCAAAAAAAAAAATGATCGACCAAGATGACATCCAGACCACTCATGAACCCCTCCGGCCGCCTCACAGAGCCTCCAACAGAGCCCCTCCCAAAACCGGCGATCGCCCCAGAAAAAAAAACAAGGGGTCGGCGGATGTGGCGTAAGCTTGAAGAATCAGATGTCGTGGCTTTTCAATATTGGGTCCCCAGCAGTCCCGACTATTTGTCCCGGAAAGGCTGTTCATCCCGAATCGATGCGTGACGGTCCCGAGGGCACCCGGAGGCCGCTAACGGCCAAGAAACCTTCCGTCGCGATAATCCTCTCAACGCGCGCATGTTTGGGGCTCTGGAGCTGCGGCGGCAGAGCTGCTCCGCCAGAGGATACGCGAAGCATGCTGAGCAAGCCCGGGCAAGGCAAAATGACACAACAACGCCAACTCAGAATCGGTCCCCAGACCCCTCCCGGGTTCCAAACGCACCAGTTTTCCGAGCTGCGTCCAGCCATGGCGACGAGGGGGGCCCCCGAAGGCCAACCACCGTTGTTTGAACTCGCCATCCCCTGAATCTTTGGAGCTACGGCGGCGCGACGCCCTCTAGACAAGAGACGCCAGGGCGGGCGGGCGGGCGCCACCACGATGGCGCGCGGCGGGAGCTCCTGTGGCGAATCACGCGCGCGCGCTCCCTGCCGCGCCTCCTCCGCGTCCCTTGCGCCCACTCCAGGAGGAGGGAGAGGACGAGCTCATGCAGGTGGGGCGGGGGGGGGGGACTAGCACGGCAGGCACATACGATAGTTAGACGCTATAAGAAATCGTTTGGCCGCGCCTGCCCGGCGTCGCCACTCCCTCTTGGAGGCGGGAGAGGAGGAGCTGCTGCAGCATGTCATGTGGGGCGGGGGGGGCGTGCAGGAGGAATACGGTGAGGGCATTGGATGAGGAACCATTGACTGAGGAATCCAGGGCCTGGAAGCCGGCGGAACGCAAAGGGAGGCCTGGCCATGGGCATCACCGCCACACGCCTCAGATAAGGAACCCTCCAGAGCCTGACGCCGCGTGGGCACAGTCTTTCACGAGCGCCGCCGCCGTAGGAGAGGTGGCGCCAGAAGGGGGAACGTGGGAGGGGGAAGGAAGGTGTACTCCAGATTTCGTAATAAAGGGAGGGGGGTCTCATTTCGGGGGGGGTCTCTTCCAGGCCATTTTGGAGGGCCTGGGGGGTCTGGGGACGATGTTTTGGAGGGTTCTCCCACGGGGGGGGATCTGAAATGGCTTGTCTTGGAGGGTCCAGACCCCCTCCCTTTTATTACGACATCTGGAGTAGGTGGGGTGGGGAGGAAGACGAGGAGCGCGGGGAGGAGAGGTAGGGGCATCAGAAGGAGGGGGTGGGCAGCGAAGGCGGGAGGAGCGGGAGGGGACGGTGAGGGAGGAGGAAGAGGAGGACGAGGAGGACGAGGAGGAGGAGGACGAGGAGGAGGAGAAGAAGGACGAGAAGGCGAGGGATGGGGCTTTAGATAATCCGATGCTGCCCCATATCTGCTGCGGGTTCAAAGGTGCACCAGAGCTGCTGCGGGTCCCTGGGGCCATCGGGGAATCAGAAGCTTCCGCGGGGCAGGCCCGTCTCTGTATTCGCGTGCCTGTTGTTGGAGAGGCGGCGGCGGAAGGGGGGAAAAAAGAGGAGGGGGGGTAGACGAGGAGCGGGACGATAGTAGGATTCTAGGAGCACGAGGGGAAGAGCAGGACAAGCAGGAGGGGGGCAGCGGAGGCAGCAGGCGCGGGAGAGGACGGTGAGGGAGATTGACGACGAGAAGGCGAGGGATATGGCTTTGGAGAAGTCCAGGCTGCTCTGGGCGGGCTCGAGGGGCGTACCTGAGGATGGCGCCTCGAGGAGGAGGAGCGAACTGCACACATACGATACGACACCTTGCTAGAAGACAGTCTGGGGCCCAGCAGTTGATCTTTGAAGGTCTGAAAGTGCCCCAGGGCTTCTGCGGCTCCATGGACCACCGGGAGTTTCGAAACTTTCGTGGGGCACCTGCTACCATGCAGGTGTCACACGTCACGTTCCTGATGTATGAGAGGTCGGTGGAAGGGAGGAGGAGGAGGAGCGAGAAGGGTTGCGGGAGGTAGACGACAAGCAGGAGTACTGTAGGATTCCCTTGGACTCCAAAAACAAGAGGGGGCGAAAGAAAAGAAACATGAGGGGGGAGGGGGGGAGGCGGGAGGAGCGGGAGGGGACGGTGCGGGAGGAAGAGGACGAGAAGGCGCAGAGAACGGCGGGAGGAAGCATGGTTGCGAGGAGGACGGTGATGGGAGAGAGGGGGGGGGAAACGGGCTGAGCAAAAAAGGCAGGATGAGGTAGGAGGGGGGAGCGTGGCGCTGCCCGAGGCCAATCTTGCCGACTCCCCCTCCGAGGCGCAGCGCGTCTGCGCTGCCCCGCTCCGCCGCGCTCGTCGTCGTCTTCGCCCTCGTGGTGGTCGTCGTCGTCTTCGGGCGAACGCGTGCCGAGGAAGAGGCCGGGCATGGTCCAGCTCCAGAGAAGGGGGCCCCGCCATCGAGGACTCGCAGGGCTGGCGTCCGATCCTCGGCGGACGACCCTGCGGGCGGCGGAGAACGCAACGCCAAGGCGAGCGTGCCGAAGCTGGCGGCGGGAGTACAATACACACGCACACACACACACACACACGCACACACACACACGCACAGCACACACGCACAAAGCACACACACACAAAGCACACACACAAAGCACACACACACAAAGCACACACAAAGCACACACAAAGCACACACACAAACACACACACAAACACACACACACACCTACACACACCTACACACACCTACACACACCTACACACACACACGCACGCACACGCACGCACGCACGCACGCACGCACGCACGCACGCACACACGCACGCACA
>CAUYUJ010009269.1:55567-70567 GCA_963575745.1 Prorocentrum cordatum
CATCGAACAATCAAGCAGGCTCGTTCCTCCATCCTCGGATCGAGGATCCGAGATCTTGAGTCCGAGCATCTTCGAGCACCTTGGATCCTAGATCCGAGGATCGCCAAGCTTGGACTCGAAGATCCAGGGTTTGCGATCCGAGGATCGAGGATCGGGCCCCTTCGATCGCCGATCGCCCCCGTCGCCGTCCTCGGGCCCGGACCGCCTTCAATGGGGCTCGATCCTCGATCCTCGGACAGAAGATCTGCGATCTTGTTTCCGAGCTGCCTTGGGCGCCGAGGGTCGCAGCCGCTTTTGGATTCGAAAACCTCGGTCTTGCGATCCGAAGGTCGAAAACCGAGCCTCGGCGATCGTCGATCTCCCTCGTCGCCGCGCCCTCGGGCCCAGACTGCCGCCAAGCAAGCTCGATCCTCGGATCGAGGATCCGAGATCTTGGCCCCGTGCAGCCTCGAGCGCCTTGGATCCTAGATCCGAGGATCGCCGCGCTTGGACTCGATGATTTCGGGCTTGCGATCCGAGGATCGAGGGTCGAGCTTCGGCGATCGTCGATCGCCCCCGTCGCCGCCCTCGGGCCTGGACCGAAATCGAGGAGGCGATCCTCCGCGATTGTGGATCCGCGGATCGCCGCGCTTGGATTCGAAGATCTCGGCATTGCGATCCGAGGATCGAGGACCGAGCCTCGGCGATCGTCGATCACCCTCGTCGCCGCCCTCGGACCCAGACAGCCATCAAGCAGGCTCGACCCTTCATCCTCGGATCGAGGATCCGAGATCTTGGTCTCGAGCATCTGCGAGCACCTCGGACCCGAGATCCGAGGGTCGCCAAGCTTGGACTCGGGGATCCTGGGCCCTCGATCCGACGATCGAGGATCGAGCCTCGACACTTAGCGGTCACAGGCGCGCGCACGCACGCACGCAAACACACAAACACGCACGCGCACGCGCGCACGCACGCACGCACACACGCACATACACACACACACACACTCGCACACACACACACACACACGCACACACACACACGCACACTCACACACTCACACACAACAAAAGCACAAACAACAGCAGCCACAACAGCAACAGCAACCAGCCAAACAACAGCACCACCAACAATTACACAAACAACAGCAAGCACAACAACAGCACCAGCAACCTGCGCAACAGCAGGCCGCAACAGCGACGAGACAAACAACAGCACAAACAACAGCTGCCACAAAAGCAGGCCAAGCCCACCGCATCGCCGATGCATCGCCGAGGCCCGCCGATGCATCGCCGAGGTGGCGCGAGCTATGCGGTGCAATGGGCGCAAGCTCTGCGGTGCAAGCGCAGTTCGGGCCAAGCCTGCTGAGGACGCAACGCTCTCCGCGGCCCATTTAGGATCATGCGCTCCAAGCCCCCTTTTCCGCTCCGGCAACGAGGATGGCCGAGTTGGACAGCGACGAGAGCGTTGTCTCGCCGATGTTCCTCGTCGAGCACGCGCAGGGCGACGAGCGAGCGCCAGGCAGTGCGCAGACCGAGAACATCGAGGAGGTGAAGACCAAGCACGCAAGAGGAAGACAACAGCAAGCCCGAGGACAAGAGCCTCCACGACAAGAAGCTCGAGGACAAGAAGGTCAAGCTGGACTCCAGCAGGCTCGAGGACAAGGAGCTTCAGAACAACGGCAAGCCCGAGGCAACGCGCACTTCGAGAAAAAAGCTCTCGGACAAGAAGCTGGGGGGGCCCAGCGAGCTCGACGGCAGCTCGAGAGCAAGAGCTTCAAAGACAAGATGCCCGAGGACACGAAGCTCAAGCGGGACCCCTGCAAGGTCGAGCCCGAGAAAATACGCAGCCGCCGTTGCGAGCCAGCGGCGACGAAGCAGCGCGATGCCTTGCGCTCGGCGCCGGGCTCTGCCTCGCCTCCTGCCTCGGCCCCAAGTCCTGACTCATCCCTGGGGCGCCTCGCGAGCCGCTGGGGGCTCTGAGCGAGGTGCCTTCGGGCAGAGTGAGGGCGAGGTTCTGGGGGCTCTGAGCGCGGCGGCCGCCGGCCTCGAGGACACCGGAGAAAGAAACCAACGAGAGACCGGGGCCAGGGCAACAGTGCCGGCGACAGCAGGGGCACAAGCGCACGCGGGCAGCACAACGCGCGCAAGCAACTACAGCAGCAACACAAACAGCAACAAAAGCAACCGGCAACAACAACAACATCACCAACGACAGCACAAGCAGCAGCCAGCACAACAGCAGCACCAGTAATCGGCGCAACAGCAAGCCACAACAGCAATATGACAAGCAACGACAACAAGCGAACACCAATGGCTACCAACGACAAGCTAACAACATAACGCTGACAACAAAATGGCTTCGACTAGCAGCGAACAACGACAAGCCAACTGCAGCCAGAAGCCCACAACTTTCCGAGGCCACGCTGGCTCGAGGATTCGCGCGTCGAGCCATCGCAGCTTTGCGGCGAGACTCCTACGACCGCGCCGACAAGGCAGACGAGCTCGTCGAGCCCCTGGGGCCCGGCGAGCTCGCCTTCTGAGGCCCCGAGCTCTCGCGAGAAGCTGAGGGCCCCCTCCTACGAGAGCGCCGAGCCCGCTGCGAGCTTCTTCACGGAACTCGAGGCCAAGAGGCTCGAGGCTGAGAAGGCAGACGAGGATCTCTCCTAGTCTTTTTCCTCCTCCTCCCCCTGATCCCCCCCCCGCCCCCCTCCTCTTCCCGGTCCGGCCCCGAACTTGTCCATCGCCGTTTTCCCCCTATCCCCGCTTGGCCCCGCCGTGGGCCCCTGCGCGCGAGATTGGCAACGATTAAAATGAATCCGTTTGTGCCATCAAAAACCAAAGGCCCCGAATTCATCAAGAATATTACCCCGGTGCGACCCTGCGTGCACTTTGGAGCCCCTAGGAAAGCAGCATTAGTTGGTATGCTATATTATGCCATGCCATGCTATGCTGCGCTATGCTGTGCTATGCTATGCTGCGCTATGCGATGCTATGCTATTCTATGTTATGCTATGCTAAGCTATGGTTTGGCATGCTGCGCTGTGCTATGATAAGCTGTACTATGCGATGCTATGCTATGCTAAGCTGCGCTAGTGCTATGCCATGCTATGCTAAGCTACGCTAGTGCTATGCGATGCTATGATATGATGTATTATGATATGATTGGCAATGTTATGATATGCTATGCTAATGCAGCGCTGCGCTATGATAAGCGAAGCTAAGCTAAAGCTGAGCTAAGCTAAGATAAGCTAGCCCTCTAGGCAGAGCCTTGGTAGGGAATTACACTCATGCTAATGCTTTGCTCTGCTGTCGCTGATGTTGCTTTGCCTTTGCTGTGCTGCTATGCTATGATATGCTCTGCTCTGCTATGCTATGTTGCGCTGTGCTATGCTGTGCTGTGGTGTGCTGCGCTAAGCTATGCTATGATATGCTACACTGCGCTATGCTATGCTATGCTGGGCTATGATATGCTGTGCTGCGCTATGCTTTGCTACGCTATGCTATGCTGTGATCTGCTATGCTAGAGCTCAGCGAAGATAATATGAAGGTAAGATAAATTAAGATAAACCTGAGCTCAGATGAAGCTAAGCTAAGCTAGTATGAAATAAGCTAAGCTAAGCTGAGATAGGCAACGCTAAGCTAAGGGGGCGTAACTGGGGGAACCGCGGGGCGGATCCTGGGGGAACCGCCCGGGGCGAGCCCCACTGCCCGGCCCCTTTTAAGCTCAGAGAGTAAGAACCCTTCTAGGCAGAGCCTAGGTGGGGAATTATGGAAATCATTCCTGGGGCCATCCTCCGCTCTCTTCCTTCCCCCGACCTTCTCCCCCCCCATTCCTTCTAGCGCTCCTGCTACTGCTGCTGCCACTGCAGTCAACCCGCGTAGTTGGGATGAGCACCCGCCCCCAAGGTGGCCCTTGCACCCTTGCCTCATCGGCCCATCTCCGGCACCTTTCGCTGGCCAGCCCCGCTCGAAGAGCGTCGACGCGGGCGTTCCAAGGCCCGCGCGTCCTTGCCGCGCATCCTCGTGTACACGGGCCGACAGCGCTACTACGAGCACCCCCCCCCCTGCCCCCCTTCGGGAGCGAGTCGCGGCCGCGGCCGCGCGCCGAGAGCTCGCGAGCGCCGAAGGCCAGGCTCTCGCCTTGGACGATCTCGGCCGAGGCGCGAAGCGAGGCTTCGGCCAGGGCGGCAGGCCCCAGGGCAAGCTGACGGAGCATAGAGGGGCGCGCAAGCCCCGAGCTGCGCCCGCGCTGCGACGAGACCCATCCGCGCAGCGCAAGCTCCATAACCCCTCGGCTGGGGCAAGCACGCGGACGAGCACGGCGTCACGGAGTTCGCCTTCTTGCCCGGCGCCGCGACGGCCAAGCTGCGCAACGAGTGGCAGTGGAGCCAAGAGACTGTCGCGAGATGGCGCGGGCTTCGAGCAGCTCTCGAGAAGAAGGTTGCCGCGGGGAGGCTCGGCAAGAACGGCCTCCGCGCCCGCGGGCTCGCCCGCCCGAGCCGCGGCGGGCGCGCGGGCCAGGGCGCCAGGGCGCCCCGCGATATCCCCGGCATGGAGCGAGCTCCAGTGCCATGATCCGAGAGGCGAAGGCCGAGGTGCACTGGGCCATGGGGCAGGGCTGGGTCCAGAAGGCCAAGGCCGAGCCCCAGAACCAGCACAGGTCCCCGACCCTATGAGGGCCCTACGAGTGCCTCTACTGCGTCTCCGAGGCGTACGCCCGCTTCCGCGAGAAGAACACGGACGCGGTGCCGCTCCGAGGGCCGCAAGCGAACCAACTGCCCGCGGTCCGGCCGACAGAGCAGGGCGAGCTCAGGGTCGTCGCGGGCACGGGGCCGTCGAGCTACTCCATCGAGCCCGACCGCGGCATCGAACAGAGGCTGGCGAGCGAGCGCCTGGAATGCATGCAGAGGTGGCTCGAGGGCGCGCCGCCCGTGCCCGAGTGGGGCGCCCTCGACGGGAACTGCTTCCACCTCGACGACTTGCCCACTGCGAGCAGGGCGAGAACCCCTTCCTCCTGGAGCTCCGAGAACTGGACCTCGAGCTCTCCGACGAACAGAAGGACATGCTCAGAACACCAAGCGGGCGCGAACAGCTGCTTGCGAGAGCAGGTGGGCGCCCGTGTTCTCAGGCAAGTCCCCGGGCAAGCTCCAGGGCACGTGGCAGCGCGCGAAGGCCGACGCTGGCGACGAGGCCTCGCTCGAGCACCTGGGCCGAGGCGTGGCCAAGGCGAAGCTCGCAAGCAGGCCGCCGAAAGCCAAGGCGAGCTTTTCCCAGAAGTTCAAGGCCAAGGCGCAAGCGGAGAAGGACGCCGATAATCATGCGAAAGACAACAGGAAAACATGCCTCGAGGCTAGCGAAGACCCCCCCCCCCCCCTGGCACGGCAAGGCGGCCCGCGTCGCCGAGGAGGGAGTGCGCGAGGGCAGGCGCGGCAGCGTGCAGGGCGTCGGGCGAGCGCCGGGCACCGAGGGCGCGCGCCGCCTGCGCGCTCACGAGGTGGAGACCGCGGCGGTCTTCCAGATCGACAGCAGCGAGGCTCGGAGGTCACGGGCGCTCGCCAGCTGCTTCCGCCTGCTTCCGCCCGAGGCGGCGGAAGCAAGCGGAAACGACGGAAACAACGGCGGAAGTTGGCGGCAAGCTGGCGGCGGAACCGACGGCGGAACCTTGAAGCCACGAAGCGGAAGCGGGCGGATTCTAACGAGTGCCCTTGGATCCCGAGCGCCGCAGGTCACGACCGAGCAGGACTGCAAGTTCCTCGGGCCGCGCGAGCTCGACTGGCGCCAGACCAGACTGGCTCTTCGCGCCGAGCTCGCCAAGGAGCACGCGATCGTGAATTGCGAGCAGATGGTCAAGGGCGACGCCCTCGAGCTGGGCACAGCGCGCGCGCTGCTGGGCGCGATCGAGGGGCGCGTGGGCGTCTACGAGACCAGGGCGAGGACGAACCCGCCGCCCGGCAGCTCGAGGAGCAGAAGCGCTGGTCCGAGAGAGTCGACATGGCCGAGCACGCCCCGATCTGCGTGCACTCCGAGGCGCCCGCGCGCTGCACCTACCTAAAGGTTGGTGGTTGCAACAGCTGTCCCTGGTTCACGGTGGTTCCAGTTTTTCGCTCCGTTTTGGAGCGAATCCTGGAGGCACCCTGGACAGGGGGTACTTGTGGCAACGCCCGCCAAGGTCTCCAGGATCGGCGGGGGCGTCGCGGCGGAGTACGGCGACGCCCTCAAGCAGCCGCCCGAGAACGCCAAGCAGGCCTAAAAGGCGAACTCACAGTACCCCCCCCGAAAAAAAAAGTCACTGCGTGGAGCTCCCGTATGTGAGTATCATGCTTTATGCCATGCCAAAGTGAGCGTCTTTTCATGAGCGTTTGATTATCGTAGCGCGTCCACATGGGCGACAAGGCCGACGAATACCAGTGAATCCTAATGCGAGTGAGTGAGTGTGAGTCAAAGTGAGCTTTGAGTATGATTGAATATGAGACAAGCCGCCTGAGCTCCATCCTCCGTGCGTCCCAGAGGGCACGTGCCGGAACACGACCCAAGGGACCAGCGCGCCTCGATTCCATCTTCCGTGCGTCCCAGAGGGTACGTGCCGGAGCACGACCCAGGGGGCCAGCACGCATCCTCCCTCATCTCCTTTCTCCGCGCGCGCCTCCCCCTCCTCCTCCTTGCGCCAGCAAACCGACTGGCGACCGCAACCCCCAAGGAAACCCAACGCGTATGGGGGTGCTGAAACCAGCGCCCAGCCTGAGACGTCTTCAAACTCTGCCGCGAAAGCAAAGGATGCTGGGCCACAAAAGGGGCAAACCGCTTCAGACATCTCCACAAACTGGCCGCGAACGGGCCCATGAAAACACCCCTGGCGGCCCCCCTTAGTGCTGAAACCAGCGCCCTGCCTGAGACATCTTCACAATCTGCTCATACAGCAGAAGATGTTGAGCGCCGAAACAGGCAAATCGCTTGAGACATCCCCACAATCTGGCCGCGAACGGGCCCGTGCAAATACTTTCGGCGGCTCCCCTGAGGGGTGCTGAAACCAGCGGCCCGCCTGAGACATCCTCGCAATCTGTTTTCCAAGCGAAAAATGCTGAGCACCGAGACGGGCAAACCGCCTGAGACATCCCCACAATCTGGCCGCGAACGGGCCCGTGCAAACACCCCTGGCGGCTCCCTGCAGGGGTGCTGAAAACAGCGCCCCGCCCGAGACATCCGCACAATCTGCTATCCAAGCGAAGGATGTTGAACACCGAAACAGGCAAACTGCTTCAGACATCCCCACAATCTGGCCGCGAGCGGGCCCGTGCAAACACCCCTGGCGGCCCCCCTTAGGGGTGCTGAAACCAGCGCCCCGCTTGAGATATCTTCACAACCTGCTATCCAAACGAAAAATGTTGAGCACCGAAACAGACAAACCGTTTAAGACATCCCCACAATCTGGCCGCGAACGGGCCCGTGCAAACACCCCTGGGTCCTGAAACCGGCGACCCGCTTGAGACATCCTCACAATCTGCTCTCCAAACGAAGGATGTCGGGCACCGAAACAGGCAAACCGTTTGAGACATCCCCACAACATGGCCGCAAACGGGCCCTTGCAAAAACCCGTTGCGGTTCCCCCTAGGGGTGCTGAAACCAGCGCCCCGCCTGAGACATCTTCCAAATCTGATGTGTGTTGAATAAGTCAGACCAGGAGAAGGTCTGAGTATGAGTAGATCTGAGTGTGATTAACTTTGTGTATGAGCACGTACTGAGTATGAGTAAGTCTGTGTATGTGTACGTCTGGGTATGAGTCTGAATATGCGTAAGTATGTGTATGAGTAAGTATGTGTATGTGTACGTATGGGTATGAGTATGTATGGGTACGAGTACGTATCAATATGAGTAAGTCTGCGTGTGTGAATAATGTTGGGCATGGGTAAGTCTGGGTATGAGTGAGTCCGAGTAGGAGGAGACGAGAAGAGGAGGGGACGAGAAGAGGAAGGAAAAGGAGGAGTAGGTGGCGTCCAAGTAATAACCAAGACCCCATCTTAGGATATGGGGAGAAAAGAAAACGATTTCTGAGGGGGGGTCGGGTTCACTTTGCCTGGGAGCTGCCGGACGAAGTGAACCCCGCCCTCCTCAGAAGTCGTGGGTAGGGTTCGCATGTGGCCTCCCATGGCCACCGCGAGGATGTTCCGCAAACTCGGCGCCATCGGCCCTGGCGACACCAGCCCTGCGAGGAGCAACGGGCCGTTCCAGGCCGACTCCTGGTCCTGCGGCCTGTGGGTGGTCGTTGGCATCAGCACGATGCGCGCCTGAGGCAACGAGTGGATATACAAGCTCAAGGAGGCCAGTAATAACGATTTGTCCAAGGCCAAGGCCAAGGCCGAGCAAGGCCGAGCCCAAACCCTTCAAGGACCCCACGGCGGCCGAGCCGAAGCACGCCGCCTTCGAGGAGGCAAGCGCTGCCGTTGTTGCCTGCACCAAGTGCCCCCCGTGCAAGGGCGGCTCCGAAGGGTGCCGAGCCTGCGTGGGCGAGCGGTTTGAGGTCGTGCGCAAGAAAGGTTTCTTGGCCAGGAGTGCCAATGACCTCTCCTTTGCGCAGGCAAGTTGTAGCCGCGAGCCTCAATATCTCTCGGATCAGTCTTCGGCCAAGATCTACAAGGTCAGTCGACGCGGGCGCCCAGGATCATCATCGGCAGCAGCATCGTCATCATCATCATCATCATAATCATCATCATCAGCATCATCATCATCACAACATCACCTTCGCCAGGAAAATCGTTGATTATCCCCGCCGTGCCCCCAAACTGTGTTATCCTCTGGGGGTGTTTCTCTGGGGCGATGGGTTAACTTCACCATCGTCGACACGGGTTTCGGCACATCCCTCACACCTCGCCTCGTGGCCCGCACAGTGAGCTCCACCTAAGACGCCAGTGGCGCAGTTCGCATGCCGGCGTCGCCCCATTTTGGCACACCCTTCGTACGCTTCATGGCCCCATAGGGAACTCCACCTAAGGCCCCTGTGGCGACGTCCCCATGCGTCCGCGCCACCCATTTTGGACTCCCCTCACACGGTTCATGGCCCCATGGGGAACCCCCATTCGGGCCCCAGTGGCGTCGTTCCCATGCGTCCGCGCCACCCATGTTGGCAAACATTTCACATTGTGGTGCCCGACAGAGAGCTCCACCGAGTGGCGACGTCCCCATGCGTCCGCGCCGCCTGTTTCGGCACACCCCCCACACGATTTGTGGCCCCATAGGGAAAACCACCGAAGGCCAGAGTGGCGGCCTTCCCATGCGCCTGCGCCACCCAGCCCTCGCACGGATCGTGGCCCAGCGCCACCCACTTCTGGCACACCCGTCACGCGATTCGCGGCCCCATATGGAGCACCACTTAGGCTCCAGCGGCGACGTTCCCATGCGTCCGCGCCACACATTTTTGGCACACCCGTCACACGGTTCATGGCCCCATAATTAGGTTCGCCGAGTGCTCCAGTGGCGACGTTCCCATGCGTCCGCGCCAAACATTTTCGGTACACCTCTCACGCAGTTTGTGGCCTCGACCTCAACGGCGACGTTCCCATGCGTCCGCGCCACCCATTTTCGGCGCGCCCTTCACACGGTTTGTGGCCCCATAGGGAGCGCCACCGAAAACGATATCCAGAATTGCGGTATTCATTTCTGCGCATGGTTGGGTCGTTCGCCAGGCGAATTTTCAATCTGCGTGCCTCCCTTCCCTGTCCACCCATGTTCCCCATCCTTCCCAGGACCCGACGTTTCGAATTACAGTCTGGCCGTAAGACTTCTCGCTCGGAAAGACCTTGACAGGCTGGACGCGCTGCTGAGGAAAATGTTTCCGCGCATTGTTGGATGGGTGCGTTTTGACGACGAAGCATGGCAGCTTTCTGGTCATCGCATGAAGCGCCGGTTGGAAGCGGCAGTGGCACAACATTCCATTGAAGATTGGAGTATTCGGCGCAAGGAACAGAGATATTCGATAGTACAGCACCTCGAAGACGGACTTTTCTCACAGTGGTGTTCGATATCGTATAATTGGCGATCGTGCAAGGCGCGCAGCCGTCTCAGACCACGCCAGAGGTGGACCGATTCAACCATCACTGGTCTACGAAGTGTTTTTTCGTGAAGGTCCCCACGAATGAGATCTGAAAGTTCCCTCTAGGTCGTTCCCCTCTGCCCCCCCTCCTCCTCTCCCCTCCCCCCTTCTGCTTCCGCCCCTGCTTGCCTCAGCAGCAATCGATGTCATACGATCGCGAAACTGCCTGGGTGCCTGAGGCACGGGCCAACATTTTCCCCCAAAAGATTCTACATCGGCACGGTCTTCGGGCCGATCGGGTGTAGCGGAGCGGGAACTGTCGACCCCTCCCTCAGGGCCGCCTTGCCAGTTGCTCATCCCTGGTCGTTCTTCCTGGCTGCAGGGCCCAGAAGTCGCCCCCAGAGCTGGAATTGAGGCTCAAGAGGTGGGGTCAATGCAAACGGGTGTCAGTCATACTTAGCGCCAGGTCTTGCAGGATCCTGCAGAGCCAGGGGTGCATTGACCCGGGCTTGCGTGCAGGATCCTGCTGAATGTTGCAGGTGGTTGCAAAGCCTGACTGACCCGGGTCTGGATTGACCCGGGTCAGTAGATCCCCGACTGGAACATTGAGGAATTGTCCGACGCGATTTGTTCGAGTCACCAGAGTTCTCGCCAAAATTTCGAAGGGGAATCGAGCTGGGGCGACGAGGAGTCCCCGAGGCGTCGAAGAGGAGGGGATGGGCCCAAGATCCTCGATCCTCGATGCTCCCTTCTCCCTGCCCTCCCTCTCGTCTGCCTCTTTGGGCAATTTTGAGGCCTTTGAGGAGCATCTTGGGGGCCTCTTGGGGGCCTCTTGGGGCCTCTTGGTGGCCTCTTGGGGCCTCTTGGGGCCCCTTGGGTCGGAGGGCTCGAAATGTCCGCTCGGGTTCTCCATCTGGGACCCCTCTGCGAGCCGTTCTTGGGCCCTCCTGAGCCGTTTTGGGCGCATCCTGGGCCGCCTTGGGGCCCGTCGCAGCAGTTGTTCCTTGACCTCGGCCCCAGTGTTCTTGACCCTTTCCGCGGGCCTGGCATTGCATCCCGAGTCGTTTTCTGAACGGCCCTGGGGCCCAGAAAGGCTTCCCGGACATACGACGTCCAGATTTTCTCAACACGCGGTCCCCGGAAGTCCCGACCATTTCCCCTGCACCGTTTTTCGTCCTGAGTTGTTTTTCGATGGTCCCGGGGCCTGCCGAGGGCCCCCAGAGGCCGAGATACAACCAGGAATCTCCCGTCGTGATTTTGCACGACGCGGGTTATGTCGAGGGTGTACGCACCGAACACGCGGAACAAGTTGTTCTTTCCCCACAGGCGCGCGGATCTCACGGATCTTTCCTGCCCGCCTGCCTTTCGCGGGCCCCCAAGAGGAAGAAGGGGATTAGGGATGTGCGGATATCTTGGTTGGGCCCATGAAATCGTCCCGATCTCGTGGTCCCCTCTTTCGATTTCAGAACATTCCCTGACCACTCCCCTCGTCCGCGCACATGGTTCGGGCAATGATTTGCCAACCCCCCTCTTTCACACCGATCTCTTTTAGGATGCAACTCCTGGGAGGCTAAATTTCGCGTCGGCGCTGGTACATCCTTGGTCGAACATCGGCCCAATTTTGCACACTCCCGCTAAACTACGGATAATATGGTTTATAGTATGGCCTGATTCGCCTTTCGTCTCAGTTGCCCGTCAAGCGTGCTTCTACGAAGACATCCCAGCAGTAGCCTCATTACTCAAACCCACTCTTGGGCGCCCTTTAATTATTGGGGATCCTTCATGCCCTCTTTCGGCCTCGATAAGGCATCGTCTCATAACTCCTCTTGGGCGCCCCCGATGAGGCATCCTCCCTGACCCCGATGAAGCATCCTCATAGCCCCTCCTGGGCGCCCCCGCTGCGGGATCCTCTCCCCCCCCCCCTGGGCGCCCCAGATGAGGTATCCTCACAACCCCTCATGGGCGCCCCCGATGCGGGATCCTCCCCCCCCCCCCCTCCCACGCTATGCTTTTCCATCCACGTGCGAATCCGATAGCCGACTGTGCGAATAGATCGGAGATCTACGCCATGGTATAAATGGTGGGAGGGAGGGGCAGGACGTCAGATCTGACGCTGGAGCACCTGGCGGGCCCTCCTGCTCCTCCTCCTCCTCCTCCTCCTCCTCCTCCTCCTCAGGCCACACAGCGTTGACTTGTGGACACGCCTGGTGTTCTTTAACATCAAGCCCACAGGAGGGGTTCATCCCATTGTGCTCTATCCATTGTGGTGCAGAGTTTGGTCCAGGCTTCGCCAACCCGTCGCTCGGAACTGGGAGCGTTCTCTTGCCAACCCAGCCTTCTGGTGACTCAGGGCACACTTGTGACAGGTCTGAACATGTTCACAAAATCCTCCAGCGTTTCGCTCGATTCTGCAATTTTAGTGCTAACAGTGGTGTACTGGACCTCAGTGAATACTACGAATTCATCTCTCACGAGGAGCTTGTGAGGGAGGCTCTGGTCACAGGCTTCCCTCTCGTTCTCCTGCAGTGCATGTGCGTGGCGTACAGGCTCCCGCGCAGGGCGGTGTGGGAGCAGGCAGTTTCGGCACCCATCTCTGCTAATGGCACAGTGGCCGCGGGCTGCTCGTGTGCGATGGCTCTCGCCAAACTGCTGGTGCACACCCTCCTCATCAAGCTCCAGAGGAGGTTTCCTTTGGTCCGCTTTCAAAACCTCGTGGATGCTTTTCTTCTCCAGGCTGTTGGGTCCCTGGCGCAGGTTGTCAACCAGTTTCCTGACGCTATGATGGCCCTTGTTGAGGGCCTGGAGCAGAAGCGCCTTAAAGTCAACTGGAACAAGACGGGGTTTCTGTCCAGTAGTCGTGAACTTTCGGAGATGCTGTCGACCAGGTGGTCTGTCAAGGAAGATGATCGCCTGGCCGGTGCTCGCAATCTGGGCACAGACGCCAACGACGGCTCGGCCCGCAGAGTGGCAGAACAAAACAAGCGTCTGGCTAAGTCTCAACTGGTTGCGCGCAAAGTTGTGCAGCTCCGCGAAGCAGGCGCCTCAGTCAGCACGATTATGAGGGGGTCTCATACGGCGACGGCGGTGTGGGGTTCGGCGGTGACGGGGCTGTCGGGTCATAAGCTGCATGGCCTTCGCGTCGCGGCCCTCAAGGCCGAGGGGCGGCTACCAGCTGGCACGTCTGTCGGGCTGCGCTTGCGCGCGACTTCCCGAGGCGCCTTTCGAGATCCGTTTGTGGTCCACGCTGTGGAAGTCACTAAACTTTGGGCCGTTGCGGCCACTTCGGCTCTTCCTGGACGCTGGCCCCTGGAGGTTTGCTGGAGCGCTGGTCGCTCCCTTCTTTCTCGGTCCCGCCCCTGGGCCCAAATGCGTGGACCCTGCGGCTGCTCTTTTGCTTTGCATGGCTAGGATCGGTGTTAGGATGCCGTCGGCATTCACCTTTCAGACTCAGGACGACGAGTTCTCCGTTCTTGAGTTTTCCCTTGGGCTTTGTTGTGAGAGGATTCGTTCCGCAGCGCTCGAGGCCTCGGACGCCCTGGCCATGCGTCGCATCACTGGAGCCTTGGTCAGCCCGCTCCATTGGTCACCGTTGCGCAAGTTGCTAGGGAAAAAAGTTCTCTGACACCTGGACCCCCCACCACGGTCACGCCCTGCGCTCCTTGGTGGGAGGCAGCCACTGGACTCAGGCTCGTTTGTTTGATCATAACAAGAGTGTTCATGACAGGTGTTGTTTATGTGAAGGTGCGCGCGGCACCCTCTACCATCGAATGTATGAATGTCCCTGTTTGGCGGACATGTGGCGGGAGGAGTGCCCAGCGTTCTTGCAGGACGCGGCCAGAAGAGTCAGGGACAAATGCGGAGAGACTGCTGCTGAACTCTTTTGTCGCTGTCTCTTCCCCTCGCCTGCCCGTTGCTTCCCCAAGGCCATTCCCAATCCTGAGCACCTTCGGAGGTGGTTTGGAGTTCCCGTGGGTTGGTGGTTCTTAGGACCTGTGTTTGTTGACGGCAGTGCGTACCACACGACGTTGGCTGGCCTTAGCAGGGCTGGGTGGTCGATCATCAAAACGGGCCCTGCTGGACAGCTAGTGGCTGAGTCTACGGGATTGTTCCCCCCCCCCACCCCACCTAGCCCCTGAGCAGACTGCCAGGGACGGTGAAGATTATGCGTTCTTTGTTCTCTCTCACATTGCTGAGTGGAGTGAGGAGGATCCGCTCGAAATGTACTCAGACTGCCTTGGCTCCATTGGTGCTGCGCTCAACTCTGGCACGGCCCTGGACCCAGGCAACCCTAGGAAGCATTTCTGGGAGTCTTGGGGGGACGGGGTGGGGACTCGGGCTCGCGCCCACAAGGTCAGAGCGCATGTTCCTCTCGAGCCAGCGGCGAATGACCACGAAGAGTGGTGCTTGAAAAGCAATCGCCTTGCCGACGAATAGGCCAAGAAAGGAGCCCAGCTTTCTGGCCCGCTCCCCCTCAACAGGTTCTGTTCATCGAGCGTCTGGAAAGTTTATCTCTCGCTGCCTGTTCGTGGCATGCTCGTGCGCAGGCTAAGTTCGGGGCTGCCGAATTTTTGGACTCTGATGGCGTCGAAGGCACCAGTGCTGTTTTGTTTGACATCAGGCCCGATGATCCATTGGGTGCTGCTCTGATCAAAGCGTGGAATGAGGAAGGAGTCGATCCCTACCAGCAGGGGGTCGGTATGCCGTCTCCCCCTCCTTGTCTTGCTGAGCCTCCTGCTGCTGCGGCTGCGGATGCTGCTGCCGCCTCCTTGGGCCCTCAGTCTGACCTGATTCAGTTTTGGGGGACCCCGTGGTGTTTTAACGGGCATTCCGTGGTCCTGGCCGACGTTCTGCTTGTCCCTGAAGGGGGCCCTGTCGAACCTGGGCTTCAGGTGCTCTTTTGCAAAAGTTGCGGGGCCTCGATGGCCAAATCCTTCTGCAGGGACAAGGGACTGGACGCGCGCTGCTTAGTGCCTGACAGTCCAGGCCTCCGCACGC
>CAUYUJ010009269.1:75567-85567 GCA_963575745.1 Prorocentrum cordatum
TCGGCGCGAACGGGCTCGTGAGATCAGCCAGGGTGGCTCCCCCTTGGGGCTCCCAAGTGATGCCTCTGGCAGCGTTTTGTGATCATGAGAGAGTGTGAGTGTGAGTGAATGTGACTGTGAGTGAGTCTGAGTGAGAGTGAGTCTTATCTTATCTTATCGAGTCCTATCTTATCTTACCTTTAGTACCCTCTATCTTGTCTTATATTGAAATCTCTTATCTTGTCTTAGCTTATCTTATATCAACTCATCTTATCGCATCATATCTTGTCTTATCTTGTTACTCCATAGGTTGTCTCATCTTATCTATTATCCTACCTTGTCATATATCTTATCTTACCTTCTCATATATTGCGCTATCTTATATTATCTTGTAGTATCTTATCTTGTCTTGTCTTATCTGGTGATTCTCATTGGGAGGAGGGAGGCGCGAGCGGGAGGAAGGAGGAGCAGTGGGAGGCGTCAGAGTAATAACAAGAACCCCAATCCTTAGGATATGGGGAAATAGAATGTTTGTTAACTATGTTTGGCCATTCTGGGAATCATCTTTGAGTATTTGTTATTTTTCGTCCAGAATGGGGGACAGGCCCGACCTAAGTTTAGGGGACCGAGCAATGAAACATAACAACTCGGAGGTCCACGCGGATTGCCTGGATCGACGCTCGACCCCCTCCCTGGCGCGCGGAGCGCGCCAGGGGCGACGCCGGAGGCGCCGCCAGGGGGGGGCCCAGCGCCGATCCGGGAAGTCCGCGCGGACCTCCGAGTTTTGATGTTTATGCATTGTTCGTTCCCCTGTGGGTTGTCATAGGCTTTAGTCGGGCCTGTGCCTCTACAGGGGGAATATTCAAAAATAGTACAGAAATAGTCTGGGGACTATTTTCTGAGTATTGTTTGGCCATTTGGGCGTATTTTTTGAGTTTTTGTTTTAGCTTTCGTCGAAAATCCCCCTGTAGGGGGACAGGCCCGACTTAATCATAGGCTGAGCACGCAGGCCAGCTGGATCTGACCAGAGCGCGAGAGCCCGCGCCTCGAGTGCGCTGCAGCGGTGCCTGGCGGCGCCCACTAAGGGGGGGGGGGGGGGCGAGGGGAGCGGCCTTCTAAGAAGGCGGCGGGGCTCCTGGGAAGGGATCCTCCTCCTCCTCCTCTCCTCCTCCTCCTCCTCCTCCTCATTCTCCTCCTCCTTCTCCTCATTCCTCCTCCTCCTCCTCCTTCCTCCTCCTCCTCCTCCTCCTCATTCTCCTCCTCCTCTCCCCCTCCTCCTCCTCCTCCTCCTCCTCCTCCTCCTCCTCCTCCTCAGTGGAAGGCTTCTCAGAAGCCCGTCCGGCTCCCGTAAGCCTTCTAGGAGGCCTCCAGGGCCGTATTGTAAGGCCCTTGCCTTCGAAGAAGCCCCCCGCCTTCCCAGAACCCCCCCTGCGTGGAGTTGCCTAAGTCATGTGACTAATCCTGAGTGCCTGTCCGCCACCCCCTCCACCGACCCCTGTGTAGAGCGATCGAGCGAGGGAGGGGTGATTGTGCACTGCAGGGGGAAGATGAGAGGGAAGAAAACGAGTATGAAAGTCGAGTGCGTGGATGGCGGACCTTCCTCCCTCGGAGCGCTACAGTTGCGCCGACCGCTCAGAAGCCGCTCGTCTCGGCCTCGTCCTGGCGGTTCCTCGGCGGCCTCAGTTCATTTTGGCCAAGCTTGTCAGCCACCTGCAAAAGTCACGGTGCAGCCCGCGCGAGGCTGGCACAGCGGTTGCTCAACAATGTTGATCGAAATTCGGCCCAGAGTCCTGAGGAGATTTGTTTCGTAATCGTATCTTCGGCTGTAGGCACCGAGGTAGCGTAGCGCGAGCGCTCGAGCACAGGCATCCCTCAAACAGCGCGAGCCTCGGGGCGCTCTGTGTGTGTAGCTCCAGGCTGCCCAGATGGGGCCAGAGCAGATGAGCGATGCGGCACACAGGGTAGCCAGATGTTGTCCGTCCCGACGTCGCCGATGCGCCGACGATGCAGCGTCATCTTCGGACCATATCCTCTCTGGCCCGACTTGAGTGGCCTCCAAGTGACCGTTGGCCTCTCGTGGGCCCCCTCGTCAAAGACCCTCGTGGATCACTCGTCGTGGCCCTTCTGGCCTGTCTCCGTGGCCTCTCTCGTTGCACCTCTTGGCCCCTTTTTGCTATTCGTCGCGGTATCCCGTGTCCCTTCGTCGTGGTCTCCCGAGGCGCTGCGTGACCCTTCGTCCAAGGCCGTTTCTATGAGGGTTCAGTCAATGTGGCTTTTCCACTGCGCCCGCATTTTAAGACTCCAGTGGCACCAACGGCCAGTATCTTGCACCGCTGTAGAAAGCAGAAGTTGCTTAAGGTGTCGTAGTGCTGCCATCGTGATTTTGATAATTATCTTGACGCGCTGTGGTGTTGGCGCTGTCCAGACCACGGGTTCTGCAAGAGACACAAGCATCCGTATCGATGCTCGGCATGGGGCTCCAGCTTCAGCGTTTGCGATTCCGAGGATGTCTGGCAGGGCAATCGGATTCTGACTATCCCGAAGGAAGGTGCTACAACCGTGGCGCCGGCGCATGATCTCCACAGTGACAGCATTTCTTGTTTCTTTTGTTCCCACTTGCCCCCGAGATCGTGTAAGTGCGCACAGCCTTCCGAAGATGCTGCGCAGTTGAAGTGCGCCAGGTTCGCCACCTGCCTGGGGTGCCGCCGCATGCGCCACGCAGGTACCATGTGGCCAGCTGCGCCATGCGCGACAGGCGCACCAGGCGCGCCAGATGCACCAGTTGCGCCAGGTGTCCTTGGGGGCGCGTCAACTTAGCCCTGGTGCCCCGCAGAAGATGCCCCACGGAAGTCGTTTTTCCCCGCGACGGCCCTGGTGACCCGCAGAAGTTTTGGGGCACCTCAGGAAGCTTGAAGCTCAACGACAAGCGTCAAGCGTACCCTTAGAGTTCTTACAGCAGGATCCCTTCCCGCACGTGTCTGCTCTAGGCAAGTGAGGCGCACCAGGGCTGGACCTGAGCGATGCGTTGCTGGACTTCTGCTGTGTTTTGTTGCTCGGTTCGGCAGGGAGGTTCAGGAACGCAGGTAGATCAAAACGAAGCAGAACGAGAAATAACGCTCAGGTCCAGCCCTGAGGCGCATCATGTACGCACTGTGCGGGATGTGCCCCCGGGCGCGCCACGTGGCGCACCACCGGGCGCGCTGGTGTCGCCAGGCGCTGCGGGTGCGCCAGGTGTGCCTGGAGCGTCGGCTGCGCCGTGCGCTGCGGCTGCGCAGGGTGGGCCCGGCGCAGCCGCTGCGTCCCCGGCCTGGCTCGGTGCCTCGCTGCAGCGCCAGGCTCGACGAGGGCACGAGTGGTCACCGTCGCGATGCGCCGGCAGGCGACGGGGCCCCGACGGGTCTTGAGAAGCGCGCGTCGGGCGGGCCGCGTACACCGCCGAGCGCGCGCCTGTTGACGCCCTTTGCACGGCGCGCCGCGCAGGTCAAGCTCAGATTGCCGATCCGTAGCAGGTTGCTCGGCTCAGGTGCGCTACCTTGTCAGACATGGCATCGTTCTTTCGCGAATCTGCATCAGTGTTCGTTCGCCGCGAGGATGCGGTTTGGGAAGAAGTCATATTACTTGCCAAGTGCGGATCCTTGCAATGGGCAGTTCTAGATCATTTGGAGGGAGTCTACATAGAAGACTTCTCTTTGTCGAGGTGTCGTCCGATCCGTCCGCTTTCAGGAAGAGTGCTTTCAATACGTGAGCGCCCGGCATCAGCAGACATGGAGATTTTGGTAGATTTTGGCAGGGAGTTTGCCAACACCCGAACGCATGGTCGCCAGATTGAGCTGGATGCTGGTGTCTTACCAGCAGGGCAGCCGCGCTCTAGCGGTGAACTCGGCAATGCGGCTGGTGGCAGCCGCGACTCTGGCAACGTATGCTCTCAAGAGCGGCTGGCTCTGCAACCGCAAGCTTCCCGGGGTGGAGGCCCTGGAAGTTCTGCCTCGCATGCGAGATCGGTGAGTGCGCCCGCGGACCCGCAGTCGGGCGGTGGTGTTCCGCACTCGGAGCGCCATGCTGCATCGAGCCCTGGGCAGGGCTTCGAGTATGTCTTCAAGCGCGCCATCCTCATGCTGATGCTGCTGATGTCGGGCGCTCATTTCTTGAAGTTTCGGGCGCTGATGCTCTCATTGATGATGGTGCTGATGCTGGTATGGGTCTCGTGAGCGTGTCGGGCGCCGTGCAGGTGTCGTGTTCCCCACCTGCAGTTGTCGCCCATCCCGTCTGGCCTCATGTCGCAGGCCTGGGAGGCCCTCGGCTCGGGCGACGCGGTGCCACGGCAGCTCGTGTCGTGCTCTGGGAGCGCAGCCCCCCAGAATTGTTTTACGCTTCGTATTTATTGTTCGGGGGCGCCCCAGTGGGGGGTGAGGGCCTCGGGTGGGTGGACAGCATGGACTAGAGGAACAAACAGTGGCATAAACATAAAAACTCTGAGGTCCGCACGGATTTCTCGGATCGGCGCTGGACCCCCCTCCCTGGTGCGCGGAGCGCGCCAGGGGCGGCGCCGGAGGCGCCGCCTGGGGGCCCCAGCGCCGATCCGAGAAACCCGCGCGGACCTCCGAGATTTTATGTTTATGTCACTTTTTCTTCCCCTGTGGACAGGACAAGGATGTCTCTCCGAATTTCATGGCCCGTTGTCTTCTTTCAAAACGTCGCTTGCCCCCCCCCCCCTGGACCGCGCACGTGCCCCGGGCCATGATTTGCGACCTCCTCCTCCTCCTCCTCCTCCTCCTCTCTCCTCCTCCTCCTCCTCCTCCTCCTCCCCCTACCCCTCCCCCTCCCCCTCCCCCTCCTACTCCCCTCCTCCTGCTCCTCCTCCTCCTCCTCGTCCTCGTCCTCGTCCTCCCTTCCCCGTCCCTCCTTCTTCTCCTCCTCCTCCTCCTCCTCCTCCTCCTCCTCCTCCTCCTCCTACTCCCCCCCTCCTGGGCGCCCCCGATTCACCCTTGTGTTTGACGACGGGGTGGACCGCACCTCACTCCAGTTGCAAGGTCGTCACGCCAGGCTGGCAGCATCGCCCCAAATCAGGCGTGCATAGGAGATTGGTTCTGAACTGCGAACAGCACGAGCATTCACTTCGCCCTCTGAGACCCATGTTGTGACCAAGTGTTTTCATTCACGGAGCAGCTGCAGGACGAACACGTGCATCCAGGATCTTGCTTGCCGTGGTTCATACGGGAGAGTCGTTCTCATAACGAGCGAGATGACGTGCAAGGCAGCACGTGTTGTTGTTCATGTCTTTCGTAAACAAGCTTTGGTTGCACACCATCTGCCAGCAGCACTTTCACACCTCTTTGAATCTAATCGTATGGAGTATGGTCGGGTCAACGAGGACGCTGATGCGCGTAATGAATATGAGGGGGCCAGCTGTGTCAGTCACGAAAGACGAGTCAAACATTCAAGGGTGCTCATGCTGGCACGCTACTGTACTAGGCCCGCTTGCTTCAGTAGGAAACGGCTCGCATCGTTGTCTCTTATCTAACCTTATTTTCCTCTGGCTTCACTTCCTTCACTTCCTTCAGTGTCTTTTGCTTTACTTCCTTCACTCCACTTCCTTCTCACTTCAAGCGTTGCCTCTCGTTTGATGCTGGTACCCTTGTGGGTAGGGAGTCACAGGATGGGTTGGGATTGGGAGTGGAGCGGTATCGGGCACCAGGCCATTCTAACAGCCACGATTCAGAGCGATCCTCTTAACAGCCGTGTGAGTTCAGGGAGCCCGGCCTCCAAGCTGGCAAGCACACCAAACGGCCTCGATGCGTGGCGCAGATTGTTCTTGCAGTGCTGTTTGCTTCTTTGGGGTTGCCCAGCATCAGCTAGAGTCGGCAACGGGTCTGAGCGTCGGCACGGACTGGGTCTAGTCTTCGGCAGGTAAGTTGGGAAGGGTGCTTCTTGCTTCAGGTGCTCGCAGGCTGTAAAGACCCCCCACCCCGTCTCTGCATGTCGCTTTGTAGGCCAGCTATCCACGCAGGACAGAGATTTACCACGTGGTCGATTCTAGATTGAACGCGCAACAGCAGTACAACTGGATCATGGGAAGGGGGGAGTGTAGGAGCGGGAGGAAGACGATGACGACGGCTGCCGGCGCTGAGGCCTCGGCATGCCGGCTTGGGTTCCGGGTCTTGCCTTTCTTCGTGCAACAGTGCTCGGGGGCTCCCAGACGGGGTGGTGACCACACCGTGTGGTGAGTCGGCGGGGATTCGGGGTCACCGCACGGTTTTGGGACTCGGGTCGTTCTCCGAGGATGTCTCGGGCGACTGGAGCCTCCAGGGTCCCAAAACCGTGTGGTGACGGACCGTGCGGTGAGGTCTTTACGGATTTCGAGGTCACCGCCGGGTCTGTCACCACACGGTTTTGGGACACCCAAAGTGCGCCTCTGGATGGGGGTGACACGAGCGGCACCGTGGAGCACCCCACGCGGTGCACCCCGCCCGTGGGGCGTCCTCCTGCCTGTGCGCGGCCCGCCCGCAGAGCGACCGGACCGGCATCTCGCTTTGTTTTTGGAGCGTTTCGGCTCTGGATGCGAGCCAACGCCGCTGTTGCCAAAAGCGAAGGGTCCCAATGTCTGTCTCGTCGTCAGCACCCTCCTCCCCCGATGCGAGCCAACGCCGCTGTTGCCAAAAGCGAAGGGTCCCAATGTCTGGCTCGTCGTCAGCACCCTCCTCCCCCGGTCGTCACCTTCCGTTCGATATCTCGCGCATCGCCCCATGCTGCTCGGGGGGCCAGAGCAGAAGTGGAGGGGAAGCGAGGACGGGGCTCTCTGGGAGACTTCGCAGGCCCTTGACCGCGCCCGGACCAGGTAGTTCTAATGTGAAGTCGGGCCTACCCCTTCAGGAGGGATATTCAAAAATAGTAAAGAAATAATATCGGGACGAGTGTTAGATTATTAGTTGACTGTTTTTGCTTATTTGTTTTCTGATGCTTTTCATTTTCCAATGAGGAAGCCCTGAAGGCCGAAGGCAGAAGGTGTATCATCCGCGACCGCGCTCGCGCATCCTCGATCAACCTTACTCCCAGATCGCGTTCGACCTACATGTCGCAATGAGGTGGGGGGGCGTGGGTTAGGGTATGTGCTCGTGTGGCTTCAGACCCAGGGGGGCCTTTTGCCTGATGGAGGCGGCGGTGACGTCCATGCCACGCCTCAATTGGTGCTCCAGCGGCCTCCAGCCCTGGGATGTTTTTTCACTGGGTTCCTTCTCCAATGCCCTTACTCTGGCTAGTTCCGGCAAGACTGAGGAGCGGCAGCAAGCATTCTGGATCATCCGCGGTCATGTTCGCTCATCCTCGACCGATCCCCCTCCCCGAGCATCTTCGATCAGCAGTTTGCAATACGCAGTTAGGTATCGCGAGATATTCCTGCTGGCCGAGGCAAAGCTTTGATTGTCCGCGACCCTGTTCTCTTACACTCGATAAGCCTCCCTCATCTTCGATCCGCATTCTGCAGTACGTCGTTAGTCCTGGCGGAAAACCCTGCGGGACGAACGCAGAGCTTCAATTATCCGCGGGCGTGCTCGATCATCCTCGATAAAGCGCCCTCCCCGACCGATCTTCTTCGGCCCGCAGTTTGCAATATGTACTTATCGAGGACGCCTACGGCGAATTACCGCCGCCCCCTGCCTTTGAAGCACATTTGTGGCCGAAAGTTGGGTTTGAGCTTGGCCAAGCTATCGGGTCACGCGTTCCCCGAGTGGGTTTCGAAAGCCTTCGGGGAACACGGAGTCGGGCGAGCTATCGGACCAGGTGGTTTCCGAGCTTTCGGGTCTCCTGGAGGACGTCTTGGAGGCCTCTTGGGCGCTGTGGGGCGATCTTTCGGGCTCCGTGGGCCGTCGTGAGCCATCGGAAGGCTCGAACAGAACAAAAGCTACAATCCTTCAAAAACCTCAGGAAAATATTGATTTTGACCTCTTCGGGCTATCGTGGAGGACCTCCTAGGGGCCTCTTGGGCCGTGTTGCTGAAAAGACCAAGGCTCCCAGCAGGGAGCGGTGACGTAACAAGTTCCTGACACCAAGGCCCAGCCAAGGCTCAGGAACGGGCGGCCACACAACAATCTCTGAACACCAAGGCTCCCAAGAGCGCGGGGTGACGTAACAAGCTCTCAACGCCAAGGCTCCCAGTATGAACGGTGGTGTGAGTAATTTCGGTTTCTGTTTCTGATGTGCTCTTTCCGTTTCTGTGCCAGGCCAGGTCTAGTGGCTTTCGGCCCATCCCGCCACCGTGGCTGGATTGTGTGTATGAAGCCTAGTGGATGTTCGTTGGGATCTCGTGGGGGACCTCTCGGGGGCCTCTTGGAGGCAGTTCTGAGGCCTGTTAGTTGGCCGGCCTGTTCTCGGCCTCTTGGGGGCATCTTGGGGCCTCCTGGGGGCATCCCCAGACGGAAGGCTGGGATTTTCGGTTCATGCTCCCATTTTTGGGCCCCTCTTGGGGCCGTCTTGGGGCCCTGTTGAGCCGACTTGGGCGCCTACCGGGCCGTCTTGGGGCCATTTTGGGCCGTTCTGGAGCTCTCTTGGGAGCCTCTTGGGCCGTTGTGGACGCTGCCGAAGCCAAACAGGCGAATCTGCTAAAAGTACACGTTTCCCCACAGGAGTGGGACGATATTTTTTGCTTCTCCGCGCCTTCTTGGGGGTGCTCTTGGGGCTCTCTTTGGAAGTCTTCGGGGCTTGCTTGGCCGTGTGGGGGCCACCTTGCGCGTCTTGGAACAGTCTTGCGGCGACGTGGGGCCCTCTTTGACCATTTCGGGGGCCTCCTGGAGCCGTCTGGGCTCCTTTTGGGGGCCCCCCTGGGCGGGGCAGGCCGACGCGAGCGACTCCGGCAGACCCCGGGCAGGCCCGGGAAGCGACACGTCTGGGCTCTCAAAGATTGTCAGTGCTGGCTGCAGCAGCAGCACGGCCTTCTGAGTGCTCCGTGGGCCTTGGGGCACTTTTGATCTGCGGGGCGAGAGCGAACCTCTTCCGATAGATGCTAAGCGGGCCGCGCACGGCATTAATTGGGGAGACAGGGCAGAGGCGGGCGGGGCCTCAGGCGGCCAAGAGGGCGGGGCCCGGGGTGCAGGCGGTGCCGAGGAGCTTGCACAAGGAAAGGTACGCCGTGGACATGAGCCGGAGGCGAAGACCGTGTGCCTTGGGCCACGCCAGTTCATGCCAGAGGCACGGCGGCGGATTTTGGTCGCTGAGGGCCGAGGGCAAGGCTTTGATCACCCTCGAACATTTACCAGCCTGGAACATATTCCTATCCCTATGTTGGGCACCTCCTCATCACGATGCCAATCTTAGGGATTCCCTTCTTTTTTGAGGGCGAATCCCTAAGAGTGTCATCGCTTTTTGGCGTGTCAATCTTAGGGATAGGGATACGTTCGAGGCTGGTAAAACATGCTTGCTCATCCTCGACAGGCCTCCTCCTTCATCCTCGATCCCCATTCTGCCACACGTAGCCCTGGCGAGAAAACCCCGAGGTCCGAGGGCCGAAATTCGACCACCTGCGAGCATGCCCGCGCATCCTCGAGAAGACTCCCTCCCCGACCTCTCTTGGTCAGCCTGCTGCGAGTCATCTTCTTGCGCCCCTCCGCCCCGCCTCGCCTACCTACCGCCCCCCCCGCCGCCATCAGGGCGGCCATCGCAGCCCTGGAGTTCGCGACGGGCGTCCCGATCGAGGAGGCCCCTCGGCCCTCGGAGCCGCCCTCCTCGTCGCCAGCGTCGCCCTCGTCTTTGTCCTCCTCCTCACTCTCTCCTCTCCTCGCCTCGTCCTCCTCATCCTCCTCTTCCTCGCCCTCCTGCGGCCCCCGACAGATTCGGGGCCGAACGCTGCACCACACCCACCACCTTCAGCACTGGCCGAAGGATTTTCTGATTTTCTGCTCGCGTTGCGGCAAATCCTCCCCCTTCTCGACAGCAGGCGATTCGCGCAGCCTTGTGAGGTCACCCCCAAGGGCAGGCAGAACCTTGCCCGCATCCAGCGGGGAGTGTACCCACACCCTGGCGGCACCCCTCG
>CAUYUJ010009269.1:90567-105962 GCA_963575745.1 Prorocentrum cordatum
TGCACTTCGCCCCCCCTGCCCGTCTGCGCCCAGGAGATGTGCGACAGTTTTCCCTGCGTTTTGGTTCAAGCGTTGCTGGTGGCGATGCCTGAGGCGGCCGCCGCCGATCATGGTCGTACTTCTTCATCAGGGAGCTGCCTTTCCTGATGAAGCCGCCCATCGTGGAGGTGCCGCCCCTACGCATCATGCATCATTTTCTTCCTTCTCTCGCTGATCCAGATCGGCAGCTGGCAGGTGCGTGTGATGTTTGTTTCTTCCTGCCGTACATCATGAAGCTGGAGATGCTACTCATCTTGGTGTTGCAGGTGCTCGTTGCGTTCCAGGTTGCCTCGGTCATGCGCCGGTCCTGGCATGCCCAGCCTCAGTCGAAATTTTCCGGGTGGTGCTGGGGTTCGTGGGATTCCTGGTTTTCTCGATCGTCGTTTTGCCGATGGTGTTGCTGGCCGTGCTCGTTTTGCCGTCGGCGGGGGTGCTAAGGCTGCTCGTGGCGCTCTCTATCGCCGTCCTGCTGCTGACGTCCCTGGAGATCCTGGGGTTCACCGTGATGGGAATGCTATTCATCTTCTGGTGCTCTCGATTCTCGGGCAGCTGATAGCGCGCCTCGTGGTGCTCGTCATGTTCATTGTGCCGCAGATGCCCATGGAGTTTCAGGTGCCCGAGTTTGCCCGCCTGCAGATTGCATTCCTGGTAATGGTCGTCCTGTCCACAGTGGTGCGGCTGCTCATGGAGTTTCTGGTGCTCCTGATCGTCGGCTCGCTGATGGCGCACCAGGTGATTTTCATTCCGCTCAATGGGCGCGGATGCGAATCAAGTTTCTGGCGTTCCCGATTTTCGGCCTGCTGAAAACGTGCATGCCGATGCCTGTGCCGCTTGTGATGGTGCGGATGCGCATCAAGTTTCTGATGTCCCCGATCGTCCTCCTGGCTTTCCTGGTGACGCCCGTGCCGTTCATGGTGGCGCGGATGATGATGGAGCTTCTGGCGTTTCCAAACATCGTTGGCCTGCCGGTGGCGTGCTTGGTGATGCTTCTCACGTTCGTGTTGGTGCGGGGTCGTTGGGACTTTCTGGAGCCCTCGATTGTCGGCCCGCCGACGGCGATCAAGGGGGCGTACATGATGTTCAAAATGGTGAGGATGCGCATGGAGCTTCTGGTGCTCGCGATCGTCGGCCTACCGATCTCATCCGCGAGCGTGCACATGGTGCCAGTGTTCCTTCGTCGAGGTCGCCGCCTCGGATTCAGGCCTGCGGTGAGCGAGGAGGTTCATGATGGCACCTCTAAGGTCCCTCCTGTCCCCGGCTTGCTGAAACCCGTGCGTCGTTTGCGGAGCCTTCTGGTGCGTCCTCTTTCTTGCACGTGCCTCGAAGGTCTCATACCGCAAGGCATGGGCAGGAAGGCAAAGTGATCAACATTTTGGTACAACAACCGCGCCAGGCTTCCAATCTGTGACAACGCTTGATGTACCCGGTGTTTTTTTGCGGAACGCAAGGGTAATCTCAGCAGCCTTTTCTGTCGTTCGACTGGCTTGCCGTCGCTCTCAGGGCAGTCGCTGTATGAGAAGGCCTTGTCAGTTGCCGCCAACCTGCGTCGAGGCAGCTGCAGCGAGCTGACTGCGCTCGCGCTGCTCAAACCCAGATGGCTGATTCGGAGGAGGGAAGTGTACTAACAATGACATGTACAGCAAAACCAACAACTCATCATCATCATCATCATCATCATCATCATCATCATCATCATCATCATCATCATCATCATCATCATCATCATTATCATCATCATCGTCATCGTCATCGTCATCGTCATCGTCATCGTCATCGTCATCATCAGCAGCACCATCATCATCATCATCATCAGCATCATCATCATCATCATTACCAGCATCATCATCATCATCATCATCATCATCATTATCACCACCAGCAACAACATCGCCATCCTGATCATCTTCATCGCAATCACGATCGTCATCAGCAACATCCAAGTCACCACCATTATCATCAGCATCCGTGTGACGTGTAATTATGATCATCGTTGCCATCGTCGTCGCCATCAGTATCGTCATAATCAGCGGCATTATCATCGCAAGGTCTGCTTTTGCAACGCCCCAGACCTGACGTCGCACCCTTTTCGCGGCTTGGGCACCCGAGATGTGCGACCCCTTTTCGCATGTTTGTTTTTTCTTCCCAGGGTTGTTCGTCGATGGCCGTGGGCCTGAACCGGGCCTGTGGAGCGCCAGAACGGTGAGAAGTTTGCCGTCTCGATTCTGCCGTGCCGACCCAGACCCCAGACGTCGTGATTCCGGCGCACTGTGGACCCTCGAGGTCTCGACCCCTTCCCCGCGGCGGGCTGTTCATCCAGAGCAGTCTTGTGACCTGGCTTCCCACCCACCTTGTCGCTGGTCTCGGGGCCATGCAGCAGCGCAAGGACCCCCCGGTTGTGGGAAGATCATGAATTTGGGCCGCCCCCCCGATGTTGTCACGACCCGAGGGGCCTCGGGAGGGAAATCCGCACTGTTCACCCACAACGGGGTCCGCACAAGTGGTCTCGGACGATCGCGCCGCATCACCACTGCATCGGGAATGAGTTGCGATCTTCCGAAGCCGTCTACAGTGAGAGCCCCTGTCAAAGATCACCGTATACGCTTTGCCAGGGTACCCTGGGCTTTGTTGGTTAGTGTTGGCGCTGAAGGCTTGCAGCGGTCGGGGAAAACCGAAGCTGGCAGGGTACCCTGAGTGTCTTTCTTGATGCTGAGATGCGTTGCGCGAGCCATCGTTAGACAGCCTGGCCCAGGGCACCCTAAAATTTCAGGCAGCCGCTGAGCAAGAAACCCAACGTTTGGCCCGAGAAACTTCTGCGAATTTCAGGGTTGGGTTTGTCTTGCGATGAGTTTCCCGTGGGCTTGTCTTGGCTGTACCCCAGCAGCACACCCTTCGCAGCAAAGGTGAAGAGGCGGGCCGACGATCAGGAGGAGTCAGGGGTGAGAGCACGGCCACGAGCACCGCAGCGTATTTTCTACCGGGAGTCGTGGTCGCCCGGACAAGACACGTAGCTGGCATCGAGGCGAGACTAGGATTCTTGAGTAAGACTGCGAGAGTAGTAGTAGTAGTAGTAGTAGTAGTAGTAGTAGTAGTAGTAGTAGTAGTAGTAGTAGTAGTAGTAGTAGTAGTAGTAGTAGTAGTAGTAGTAGTAGTAGTAGTAGTAGTAGTAGTAGTAGTAGTAGTAGTAGTAGTAGTGGTAGTAGTGGTAGTGGTAGTGGTAGGTAGTGGTAGTGGTAGTGGTAGTAGGTAGTAGTAGTAGTAGTAGTAGTAGTAGTAGTAGTAGTAGTAGTAGTAGTAGTAGTAGTAGTAGTAGTAGTAGTAGTAGTAGTCGTAGTCGTAGTAGTCGTAGTCGTAGTCGTAGTAGTAGTAGTAGTAGTAGTAGTAGTAGTAGTAGTAGTAGTAGTAGTAGTAGTAGTAGTAGTAGTAGTAGTAGTAGTAGTAGTAGTAGTACTAGTAGTAGTAGTAGTGATAGTAGTAGTAGTAGTAGCAGTAGTAGTAGTAGTAGTAGCAGTAGTAGTAGTAGTAGTAGTAGTGGTAGTAGTAGTAGTAGTAGTAGTAGTAGTAGTAGTAGTAGTAGTAGTAGTTGGTGGTGGTGGTGGTGGTGTTGTAGTAGGAGGAGGAGGAGGAGCAGCAGCAGCAGCAGCAGGAGGAGGAGGAGGAGGGCTCAGGGAGGGCCGTGCTCGGACCCCTGCCGAGAGGCCCCACAGGCTCCGCGGCCCCCGCCCGCCCTGCCCAGGTGCGCAGCTTCGTGCCGGCCGTGGTGCTGCTGGTCCTCGGAGCCTGCACCGCGCAGCGACAGCCGCAGGAGGCGGCGGAGGGGGGCGGGGGAGCGCCAGGAGGCTCCTCCTCCTCCTCCTCCTCCTCCTCCTCCTCCTCCTCCTCCTCCCAGGGGGGGGGGAGCGCCACCCTGACCTTCCAGAGAGCTATTTTTTAGCACGGGAGGCTTAAAAACTTAAACAAAGAAACGAAACAGCCTAGAACCAAGACACAGAGTAGCTTTGGGATAGGTTCTTAAGTCGCGTGCTATTTTTTAGCCCTCCTGGAAGGTCAGGGCAGGAGGCCGCCTGCTGGCAGGCGGGCGCACCGTCCCGATCGGCCCCCAGAGGCTGGCCCGAGGGCCGACCCCCGCCGCGTCGGAGGGGGGGGGGCCCGGACCCTTCGCGTCCGGAGCTTTTGCTTCGCGTGTCGCGGGGGCGGCCCTGGCGACACGCCGCCCCCTGCAAGAAGGGCAGCGTGTCGCTCCGCTCCGCGGGGCGGGAGGCCGGGAAGCGCTCGGGACGTTCACGCTGAAGGGCCAGGGGGCGCTGGACAGTGCTCGCTTCGGGCCCTCCGATGCGATTCGAACCGATGTCAGTGGGTTCCGGTGCCGATTCGATTCGACCTCGGATTCGGATGTGGGTTCCCAGTGTTCAATGGAGGCCTTATCAGCCTGGCGAGTTTCGCCGATTCGACTTCTCTCGACGCGGCTGTCGATGTTCTCCGATCCGACTCGTTTCGATCCCCGATCCGAATTATCGATTCGATGCTGGGCTCCCCTGCCAGAAGCACCGTGCAGGCGTGGCGGGACGCACAAGGACTTCGTGGCCTGAGCGTGCTCCGCCGCCCACGGCTTCTTCTCCCCCCCTGCGCGCCTCTCCCGCTCGTGGTCTGCCTGGTTTGGCCCCGAAGCGTCCTTCGGTGTCCCCGGCCGCGTCTTGAAGGCTTGCTTGGACCCCAGTCGCCGCGACAAAGAGTACTGTAGGGGCGGAGGGAGCGCCAGGAGGCAGATTCTCTTCCGGCTCAGGCAACTTTACCTTCATGGCGGGGGAGGGGGGGACCCTGAAGGGATTCTGCACTTCATGAACATTGAAACTCGCTTGCACGCCGTTTCGGCCCAGCACTGCTTCAGAAGGCGACGGAGGGGGGGGGGGATGGGGGGGGTGATCCCATGCGCACTACGTACAGTCAAATACCCTAATAAGGACGCGCGACTTTGCTCAGGGTACCCTAGCGTCCTTGCTCTTCCTTGCTCTTGCGTCCTTGGTGTGTTTGTCGTCCGCCGCCCCAACATCCCAACTTCGGCTTCCAAGGGTCTTGCGTCCTTACCGCGCGTCCTTATTAGGTTTTTGATTGTAATCTGCGTGAGTTCAGCACAGAGGCTGTGGGAGCTCCGCGCGGGCCCCCAGCGTGGACTCGGGGCCCCTCCCCTGGGTGTCGGAGGGCACTCAGGAGGGGACAAAAACACACAGACACAATGAATCGTCGATTCCGAAGAAAACACGGGAAAATATGGGAATTGGGCGGGAAGACAAAAACCCAGAATATATGGGAAAATATGGGGATTTGTTTTATTTGTGTGTATGTATTCGTGTGTCCCAGGGCCCCTTCAGGCACGTCTCGTTTTTTGATGGCTCGAGAGAGTCGAACAAGAGATTTGGCGCAACCTGCAAGGTCCCAAGGTTCGGCAGGGATTCCGTCCGCCTGCACAAGCTGGCGCACCGCCATGGAACACGTTGCGCGGCCAGCTCGGGGCTGCGGGGGATTACGTCTCGTCATGAGAAGCTCCACGCTGCTCCCACCACGCTGCTCCCGGGCAGCCCTTGCTACCCAGCGAAAAGGGGGGGAGGAGGGGAGAAGCAGACAAGACAGACGACGCCAGACGCGCAGGCGGGACGCCGGGGGGCGGGGCGGGCGGGCAGGCGGAAGGGGGCACGGGCGGAGATAGAAGGAGGCAAGGAAATAGAGCCGAAGGGAAGCAACTCCAAGCAGACAAGGCAGGGACTCGACGGCAAGGAAAGAGGAGGGGGGGGGAAAACGAGGCCGAAGGGAGAGGAAACAGCCGCAAGCAGACAGGCAGGGCCAGGGACCGGGAGAGAAGAGCCACCCGCGACGAAGCTACAGATCCTACGGCGGCGACCCGGGCGGGGTGGCCGACCAAACACAGCACGCTGCGGTTTGGTGGGGGCGACCCTCTGCGGAATCACCCACCTCCCCGCCGAGGAAAAGGCTGGACAGCGCGCGTGGAGGGTCGCCAGCGCGACGTTGGCGAAACGGCGCGGGGGGCGCCCGTGGTGCCCAGCATGGGCGGGGGTGGGGGACGGGGGACGTTAGGCCGCTAGGCAGCGCCAGGAGGACTTCACACTGGGGGCCCAACGTTGGCTCTGGCCAGCGGGACGGGGTGGCGAGTCTCGAGGCTTTTGTTATATGCTTTGGCCTCTCGAGCCCCGCTGGGACCATCAAAAGCGGATCTGGGGTGAAGAACTGCACAAGATGGACTTTTTAAAGGGTCCAGGGGTCGATTTTGAACGGATTTAGCCTCATCCCGCTCTGGCCGATGTTTGGGAATCCTGACCAGGTGCGCGTTGTTCATTGAATTGAAGCGAGTTAGTTATGGAACTTGTCCGTCTCCTCTCTTCCGCCGCCTTGCGAAACAATGCCGCGCCGAAGCGGCGTGCAAGATAATTGCGAGATCTGGCAAACCAGTTGCGTTGTGCTAGCAGCACGCTGCGCACTGTACGCCAGCGTTGAGTCGAGGAAACAAGCCATTGCATGTAGTACAGAGTTCCGTCAGGGCCTCGCCAGGCCGGACCCCTTTCTGCCCCTGCGCAAGTTAATTTGCCAGGGCCCGAGGAACAGCGGTTTCAGTCGAGACTCCCCCGGCCGCCCCCACGAAAGAACAACTGCACAGGCAGAAATGTTCGGAGCTCCGCGTGGGCCAGTGGTGCCAAACAACGTTCCCCTCCGCTTAACACCTCCCGATGTGCCCCGCGGCACACACGCACACAAACACACACACACACACACACACGCACGCACACGCACACGCACACGCACACGCACACGCACACGCACACGCACACGCACACGCACACGCGCACGCACACGCACACGCACACGCACACGCACACGCACACGCACACGCACACGCACACGCGCACGCACACACACACACACACACACACACACACACAAACACACACAAACACACACACACAAACACAAACACACACACACACACACGCACACACACATACACACACACGCGCACACACACAAACACACCCACACATGCACAAACGCAAACGAACAAACTTCGGGGAGCAAGCAATTACATAAACATCGAGTTTCGGAGGTCCACGCGAACATCTCCGATCGGCGCCAGGGCGCCCCTGGTGGCGCCGAGCCGAGCAATCCGCGCGGACCTCCGACAGTGTACTTTTGCAGTTTTGCTTCCCTGGGGGAGCACGGTGGCACAGGTCAGAGAGACGTTCATAACGTGGCCGAACGGCTGACGACGGACGTCGGACGAAGACAGACCGTCGCAAGAACGGCGGAACAAGGGGGAACCAGAAGGCATGAGATCGGGCAGCTCGTTTCGCCCTCACACAGCCCTGCCGGCTGCATCCCGAGCTGGCTCGCACTTGCGAGTTGCTCGAATCCCAGCAGGCCGAGAAAGCCCCCCCGATGCCGAGATGAACTGGGCGACGCAGAAGGACGGGCTCCAGTTGACATTCGCGCGCGCAGGCAGCACCGTGAGCGCCCTCGTTTGCAAAAAGGCGTGCCGCGCCCGCGACCCGCGCGAGCCGCGGCGTGCGCCCGTGGTGTCCTGTCACGCACGACACCTGTACAATTAAAACCCCTTGTGAGCACGCGCTGCTTCATCGAAGCTGCCCCCGCATCCTTGCGACCTCGGCCCATCCTGCGGGCGTCCAGTGAGTTGTTTTCAATGGTTCGGTAGCAAGTCATGGAAAGCGCGTGTGTCCTCGCAGCGTTCGTCTTTCGGGCGCACTAGCGGGCGCTACCGTCAGGTGATCGATGAAGAAGCGCCGGCTTAGCGTCGACGAGCGTCGGTCGAGCGTCGCTTAACGTCGGGCAGCGTCGGCTGACAAGATCGGGCAAGATGGCGTGGTGGGCCGCCGTGAGTTGCCACAGAATAGTGGCAGGTGTGACGTCGAAGGGTCTTGCACCTTCACTATAGATGCTGGCCGTCTCATCGCCGTTCAGGCGAAGGTCGTCCCTGGCATCGCCAGAGGGCTCTCGCTCCCGCTCCCCGCCTACACCTCCCCTTGCCGCCTCCGTTCCCCTCGTCGTTGCCCCGCTCCCATTCCCTCCCCCGCTCTGCCTGCCAGCTTTTGCCCTTGCCGCCCCAGTCCAGCCCCTTCTTGGCTCCATTGTGCTGTTCCCGCTCCTCTTTCCCTGTCGTCATCCTATCGAAGACGCCTACGGCGAATCACCGCCGCCCCCTGCCTTTGTGGAAGCGCCTATGTGGCCGAACGTTGAGGCCAGACCTGCCAAGTCATCGGACCATGTGTTCCCCGAATCGGTTTGGAAAGCCTTCGGGGAACACGTGGGCATCTTGAAGGTCATCTTGGCCGTCTTGGAGGCCTCTTGGGCAAGCTTTCGGCGATCTTTGGGGGCTCTTGGGCCGTCTCGGGCCGTCGGAAGGCCGAAAAGAAGGAAATGTCAGAACCCGTCAGAAACCTCAGGACAATCAATGTTTTTGGCCTCTTCTGGCCTTCCTGGAGGCCCTCTTGGGGGCCTCTTGGGCCGTCTTGGGCCAGCTTCGAGCCAACTTCGGCCATCTTGGTGGGTTCCTGTCGCGTCAGACGCCGTCGGAAGCCGTTTGGGGGGCCTCTATGGGCCGACTTGGGGCCTTCTTGGAATGCTCCAGGGCCGTCTTGGAGGCCATCTTGGGCGTCTTGGAGGCCATCTTGGGCGTGTTGGAGGCCTCTTGGGCCGTCTTGGGGCCCTTTTGGGGCCATCTTGGAGGCCACTTGGGCCGTCATGGGGCCCTCTTGGGGGCCTCCTGGGCGATCTTGGGGGCTTCTTGGGCCGTCTTGAGCCGTCGGAAAGCCGAAAAGGCGCAAATGCCAAAATCCTTCAACAACCAAAAGGAAATCAATGATTTTTGCCTCTTCGAGCCCTCCTGGGGGACCTCTTGGAGGCCTCTTGGGCCGTCTGGGAGGCCTCTGGGGGGCCTCTTGGGCCGTCTTGGGCAGTCTTGGATTCTCTTGGGCCGTCTTGGAGGCCGTCTTGGACCATCTCGGGCGGACTTGGAGGCCATCTTGGGCCATCTTCGCGATTTTTTAGAGGATGTCCCGAGCGAAACGGCTGTTTTTGGAGCCGTCTTGGGCAGGAAGTTTGGGAATTGGAGAGTTTCCGGGTGGCCGGCGGGACAGGCCCCCAGGGGGGAGTTTTTTTTTTTTTTTTTTTTTTTTTTTTTTTTTTTTTTTTTTTTTTTTTTTTTTTTTTTTTATATTATATATATATATATATATATATATATATATATATATATATATATATATATAAAAAAACGAAAGGGTCTAGCACGCCAGGCACCCCTGCGAGGAATTGACGGGGGGCGGCTGATATAATGGCAGTCGGCCCATCTCGCCACCATGCTTGGCTTGTGGGTATGAAGTTTATGGGATGGTCGTCGGGATCTCGTGTGAGGCCTTTCGGGGGCCTCTTGGGGGCAATTCTGAGGCTTCCTGGCGGCCGTTGTGGGGCCTCTTGGGGTCTCCTTCGGGCCTCTTGGGGGCTTCGCAGATCAAGTCAGAAAAGCTTGCGGAAGTCGCGCTTGCAGCTCGGCCATTCGAGCAGCAATGTGCCAGTATATCGGCATGCCACCGACCAAGCTACCAAGGAGGCCCACGGGTTCCACTGTCCCGAAGGCAAAGGCATGAGGTGTCCCAGGTAGCTCAACGCACTGCCCCAGCAAAGGCCCCTTATGCCAATGAAATATTGGGCACGCATTGCAAGGAAAGGCTCTACTTGATCTAGGGCGGAGGACCCATTACTTGCGCATCACCGAAGAGACGAGCTCACTACATCAGGTGGGGCCACTGTTCGGAGCAGCGGAGACCCCGGCGAACCTCGCAGACGCGTTCGTGTAGGCGCGGGCGCGCCCCCACACGCGCCCACGGTGGCCCAGGCGAGGGCGACATCACGAAGGGGAGCAGGAGAAGGCGAAGAGGCCCCGGACAGAAGATCGGGCTCAGCCAGGACAACAGGTCGGCGGTGTCACGTATCAGCCACTGTTGCCGATCTGCCCACTGATCGATTCAGCTGAAGCTCACCTGCGGGAGTGCGTTGACGAAGACATGTCCGAAGGCGCGGTGGACGTCTTGATCACGCAGAGAAGCTTGCGTCGTGCACGATACCAAGGCCTGGAAGCCCATCGACCTGGGGAAGTCCAGACTGCTGCGCGCACGGATTCATGGGCGCATACTACGCCCCCGATTGGCGCGTTCGCTCAGGCACGACGACGACGGCAAGGAGGAGGTGAAGTGCAGAACCACTCTGCAGGGCTTCAAGGACCCAGACTTCCTGGACTCGCTGTGCGAGGGCCGGACCTCCAGCCCCACCGTGGCCACCACCTGGCAGGCCATGCTGCTGCAGATCCTGGCTCCGTGCAAGCTTGAGGTGGCCATAAGAGATGCGAGGTCGGCGTTTCTGGCGACGCGGCCCGAGGCGGGGCCCAACGGGCCCATGCACGTGGCGAAGTCCTAGGACTACTCGACGAAGGCCCGCACCCAGAGCAGCTGTTCGAGGTGGTTAACGGTGACGGACTGGGAGGTCGACCGCAGCAGTGATGGCGCTCCTTCGCGCGGTCCAAGATAGTGGATCTGACTTTCGAGCCGCGCCCGATGGGCCCGCGCGCGTTCCTACTGCGCGAGCCAGCGACCGAGGATGCCAAGTCAGGCCCAGCGGGAGCGGGCGTCTGCGATCCCTTTTCACAATGGGGCAGGAGCGCGACCAGTTGTGAGGTGAGCTGGGCGCTCTATGCGGCACCCTGGCCGCGGGTTGCTTTGCGTTGAGACGGTGAAAGGAGTGACGGCTAAATATCATTCTCGCAAGTGGGCGGCGGGGCCAAGGGATTTCGCGGGCTCAGCGCTCGCGCAGCTGTCGGGTTATTCTTTTGCGCCGTCGTTGTTGGGGCGCGCCAAGGGGATCGCGCGGGCGATGGCCCGGCGCCCCGCTAAGCTCGATGAATTCGCGCGGCCGCTTGAGAACCGCGGCGGGATCTGCCGGCGCAGCGCGGCAGCTTGCTGGCGGGATAGAATGGGCCAATATTGAGTTGTCAGATCTTGTTGCCCCGGCAGCTCACGCCGCGCCCTGCGGTGGGACATATTTGACGATCGAGCGCGCGGGCCCGGCGAGCGAAGCTGGGCGACGAGCTCGAGTTGGCGATTTCGACGCCGGGCGTGCCCCCCGGAAGCTTCGATTCGTCGAAGGACTTGGGCTGGGCCCGGAGGGCTCGGGGTCGGCGCGCCATCGGCCCGGCGGGTCCGACGTCGGCGACTGGTCAGTTGTCTCCCCGGCGCCTCCTAGTTTGGAGGTCCCGCAATATCAAGCAACACTTCGCGCCTGCTCCAGCGGCTGGGAGCGAGTTTTTCCGCGCGCTCCAGGGCCGCCTGGAGCGCGTCACGCGCGCCTGTCCTACCGCCATATTTTCAGCGTTATCCATCGTAGCTCGGATCAGCGCGTCCAGGAGTTGTCCTCTTCGAGCCCCATCGGTATTCGATCAGTTCTTAATTGCGCGGCCGAGCCGGGGGATTACGCGGGGCTTGATGACTAGGGGGGCTAGGTCAACATTGCGAGTGCGAGGGGGGGGGGGGGGGGGGGGGGGGGGGGGGGGGGCGGGCGGGCGCGGGCTACGCCCTGAGATGCGCTGACGCGTTGACGCGTAGATATGCGCCGAATGGGGGTCGAGCGGAGGTCGCCGACGCGACGCGCGCGCGCCTCCGAGCGTCAGCGCGTCAGCTTGCGGATGGGCCCGTCGGTCCTAGCCAGGACTCAAGCTGAGCCGCGGTCGGGGCCCCTATAGCCGAGCAGCTCCAATCAGGCCGCTAGGACTCAGTCATGGCGATGTCCGAAGCGGAGGGCCCGGGCGAGCAGGCGAGGGTATTCATGCGCGGCCTCGCGGGCACGCATTCCGAGGAGTCGACGCCGGTCGCGGCTGCGACCCGCGACGGGGCCAAGGTGCCGGCCCGGGCGCTCCGCGACGGCTGCGCGCTCGAGCGGGCAACGCGTCGCTGGCGCAGTGAGCGAGCAGCGGGCGCGCCCGGGCGACGGCGACGGCCGCGCTGGAGGGCGACATGCAGGAGGACATGCCTCGCCTGAAGAAGGCGCGTGCAGAGTGGCAGGTCCCCCCTCGAGGATGACATTTCGAAGATATACATCAAGTCGCGGGCAAACGAGTTATCTCCCGAGGGAAGGTCGAGCCAGTCCAAGATGAGACGTCGGAGAAGGAGGACGACAAGTCATGCCGCCCGGGCGAGAACGGCAGCTGCTGCGAGCGAGGCGGGCGCGCCTCGGCAGGAGGAGCAGGACTTGTCGGTGGAGCGGTGAGCGAGTGAGGAGCGCCCCACGTGAGACTTGCTCTCAGCGCCCCCTCGGAGCTCCCTCGCCTGCGCCGCGCGCGCATGCGAAGCTGCGCCCCCCGGCCACCTCTTTGGTCAGGCAGGCCCCCATCGCGGGGCGCGCGGGCCCCCGCGGCCCCTCGGCGAGGCGGGCGCAAGACCTCGCGCTCGCTGCTGCTCGCGATCGGATTCGCAGGCGAGTCCTGGCGGGGCCGCCAAACTGCCTCGATCATCAGCGCGAGAGACTGCTGGCTGACGCCCCTCGCGGAATCAGCACCCTCCAGCGTTGCCTCTCTTTTCGAGCGGCGCTTCAGACGCGCGCGGGCGGGGCCGCGTTCCGTCTCTCGGCAGGAGACCAGAGTCGGAAGGCATCTGGCATCGAAGAGCGAGGCCAGCGGAGCCGCGTCGTCGCCCAGTTCTTCGCGAGCGCCGGGCTCGCAGCCGAACAGGTCGCGCGCCCCGCTTGTTCCGCGCAAGCAGCTGCTCAGCCGTATCCAGCACAAAACACGCCTACACAGTTAGGGATATGTTGTGCGTCCGTGTTTGCCCACACTGCATCGCCCCTCACTACATCTGACACCGCGTCTGACAACGCCCCTCCTCGCGGGTCCGAGGGTAGAGAGTTGGGGCGACCCTGATCCAGGATGCCCTCCAGCTATGCGCCCAGATGCATAGGAATGGTTTAGGACGTAGGCCGCGGCGCCTGCTTCGGAACGCCAGCCCCCGAATACCGACGCCCCGGAGCACGTCGACCGCAGCGACGGGAACCTTCGAAGCCCCCGAGGCCCGCTGCGTCGATAGACCCCGCCCCCAACGCGGCGGAGCTGCCGGGCGCGAGGGGCGCGAGGGGGGCCGGGGCGGTGGCCGCCATGGCCAGGCGGCTTCCGTTGGCGAACGCCCCCCCCCCCCCCCTCTTCCCCAAAGGCGTTCCTCGCGCCTGGCTTGGAGGCGGATCCCGCGCAGAAAGCTGCGCGCGCAGGCGGCGCGCCCTTGTCGTTTGCAACTGCGGGGGAGACCGCGGGGAAGGCGGCGGGGAAGGCACGATGAGCCGGGGCAGGGCGGGGGCCCCCCAAATGTCGCACCCCGAACGATGGAAACCCCAACTCCGCTGCCGAGGGCAAGTGCTCCGAAATAGTCGGGGCTTCCAATTCATTTCCAGAGGGTCGAGGCCCTGGCCACCCCCGAATAATGAAACCCAGATCTATCCAGATCTATCAGTTCTAATGCTAGAGTCGGCTCGCGAGAAAAAGACGGTTCGCGGCAGTGGCGGCGGCGGCGGCAGGCGCAGCGGGGGAGCCAGAAGGGCGTGTCTGAGAGTGGGGGGGCGGACGGAACGAAAGAGGAGAGGGAGAGGGCCGATGCAAACCCAAGCTGCATCAGCGATGTACAATGAGCCCTCCCTCCAAGTTCCCTCGTCCTGCGTGCCAGCCCTAGTAGATTCTCATTGTGGGAATTGCCTTAGTGGAAGAAAGCCGTCCGATCATGCTTTGCCGCCCTTCAGCTCAATTCCTGGGACTTCAACGCCGCGAATCAACTTTCCTTGTGCGTCCTGACGATCATAAGTCGCGCTGGAACACCATTCCTAGAACTCTGCAACACCGCGGACGAACGTTTCGGCCCCGTGCGAACTCGCAAACCGTGCTAGACGTCATTGTTGGGATTTCCACCGTGCGAACATTTGAAACTGTTACATAATTGTCTAACGAATGTGCGCGGCGCTACGCCGAACGCCCCATTTTGAAAAGAAACCGCCGTCCAAGCATGGCGTTGTTACCAATGTTGCTGCAAATGCGCGCGGCGCTTCGTCTGGAGCTTCATTTGAAAAGACGCCGCCGTCCAAATCATGAAGGTTCTGCAAGCCTTAAAACGAATGCGTAGCTTCTACGGCGAGAGCCACATTTTGAAATTGAGCAATCCTCCATCCGTACAGCTTCTGCAAAATTTGAAGGTGAATGCGCGCAGCGCTAAAGCGAAAGCCACATTAAACTACGAAGCTAAATACATAATCCCACCGTCAAATTGTTGCCAATGTTTAAGACGAGCGCGCGGGGATTTAGAGCGACAGCCACATGCTCAAAACGGCCCTGAAAGGCCTGACCCGCCCTACCGACACGTTCCCGTGTGCGACAGGGGGAGCTATTTATATGGAGCCAGGTGGAGGATGAGGGGGGTTCCTGTTCACCTGCTCTGCTTCGGTTTCGTTTTTTCTCCTCCCACTCTTCAGCCCTTCCTCTTCCACCGATTTCTTCCGTCATCTTCTTCCCCCATGTCCTCCTCATCGTCTTCCTTCCCCAGTCTCCCCCTCATTTTCCCCTTCGCCTTCCCCGCCCTCCCTATCACCGTCGACGGCGACGGATACGAGAAAAACGACGAGGAGCACGACGAGTTCGACGATGAAAATGACGACGACCACCAATACGAACATGACGACGCGGGGTGACGCGGCGGCGGGGAGGCATAGTTCAGCGCCGCGAAGCCAGAGGCGCACGACCGCTGACCACCGCTGGCAGGGAGAATGCGCAACCCAGTTGCTGGAGCGGGCAGCCTCACCCCTCCTCTCCGTATTCGTATAAGTAATTGTAGAATTTTAGAAGATGTTGCATCAGTGATAGTCGACGCCGCTTGGTCGTGGAAATAAAAATGATTAGGTTGGTGGGCAGGTCGGTTGGAAATTGTGTCCGTCGATTGGCAGGCAGGTTGTCGTGGTCGTTGTATTGGTAGTGGTCGTGGTACTGGTAACGATGGTGGTAATAGTTATAGTAGTGGTGGCGGTAGAAGTAGTAGTCGTAGTGGTGGTCGTAGTAGTAGTAGTAGTAGTAGTAGTAGTAGTAGTAGTATAGTGTAGTGTAGTAGTAGTGGTAGTAGTAGTAGTAGTAGTAGTAGTAGTAGTAGTAGTAGTAGTAGTAGTAGTGTTAGTAGTAGTAGTAGTAGTAGTAGTAGTAGTAGTAGTAGTAGTAGTAGTAGTAGTAGTAGTAGTAGTCGTATAGTAGTAGTAGTAGTAGTAGTAGTAGT